>CAUYQV010069645.1:0-17746 GCA_963574575.1 Galagoides demidoff
GTCCCAGCTACTTGGGAGGCGGAGGCAGGAGACTCGCTTGAGCCCAGGAGTTGGAGGTTGCTATGAGCTGTGATGCCATGGCACTCTACCCAGGGGGATAGCTTGAGGCTCCGTCTCAAAAAAAAAAAACAAAACAAAAACAAAAACAAAACAATTCAGGGGCACCCACTAGCAGAGGTTGTTCAGCTATTTATCATGTATTAATGTGTATTTCATACAGCAAATAAAATGCATGAAATACACAGGGTTGAAATTTGCAGTCTGAAAGGCAGGACCTTCTGATCCCACTGGAAAGTTCTCTTATCCCTGGATTCTATAAACACTGCCTAGCCCTTGGAAATGATCCCTCTGAAGCACACATGTGTACACACACACACATATGCAAACATGCACACACTTTCACAACCACCTGCTAACACACATACATTCATTCACACCCCATGTACATACAAACTCTTTCACACACATACTTGTCCCCATGCACATTCACACATACACTCTTACACACACATTCAGATACATATCTACCTATACATATTCACACTTGTGCACACAAGAAACAACAGATATACTCACACACATACTCATTCATACCTGCACCCACACTCATACAAAACACACACATTTCCCTTCACACTCATGCTCTTTTCCACATACATACTCATAACACTTGCTCATGCCTACTCACACTCAGATGTACACTCATTTACACACACATGTGCCCAGACATTTTGTGTGCCAACTAGCCCTTTCTCCCTGGTAACTAAGTGGTTTGGGGTGGGGACTGGCTGCTGTCCTTGCTCTGAGGGTGGCCCTGCTTCCACCTCCAGAACACAACTCTCACTAGCTCAGTCACTCACTCTGGCGCTTCGTGAGGGTGGGGCAGCATCCTAGGCAAGGGATGGCTTGTGGGGTGAGCTGGGTAAGGATCACCTATTGTCCCATGCTGGACAAGCACTGGCCTTGGAGACCCTAGCCTAAGTCCCAGCCTTTCCATGTCCTCACTTCTAGCTCAGCTGTCTGAAGGGGATTCCCAGCCACTGTCCCTGCTAGCTCACAATGTAGGAAGCTAAGGTAGGCCAGTGGCTGGGAAGAGGCTGTGCTGGGTAGCTGTGGAGGAGGAGGGGTATGGGGATGGGATACCACCAGGGCTTCCATCTCCCCTTTGTTCTCCCTGTCTGGGGTGTTTGGACACTGTGAAGTCCCTTCTCACTTGCTGAGACAGGAGCCCTAGTCCTACCCTACCTCTCTGGTCAGGGCTTCCCAGTCTCCCACATGGTGCCTTTTCCTCCACAGGCCCTGCCTTTAGCCCTGGACCTTCATGCTCCTTGTGGCTTAAAGAATCAAATATATGTCACCAGCTTTTCCTTTCTGCCAAACACTGACCAAAGTTGTCAAATGGCCCCTGAACAGTTCCATCATCCACCAGCCCCTCTAGAAATCTCATTTCTAGATTTCTCCCACCAGGGCAGGAATTGCTTCTGTTTCCCCAGATGTCTAGGGAAAGAGACTAAAAAACAGTCACCCAAACTCTCCATCACAGGTCTCAATAATTGCCTGGAATAAAGATATAGTAGCTCAGAAAACAGCCAGCCAATTCCTTGAAAACTTAAGTACAGAGTTAGTGCAAGGCAGAACCACCCAAGTGTCTATCAACAGATAAGTTGATCAACACAATGTGGTCCATCCACATGATGAATATATTTGGCTATGAAAAGGAACAAGGTGGCTTGGTACCTGTAGCACAGTGGTTACGGTGCCGGCCATATACACCTAAGCTGGCAGGTTTGAACCTGGCCTGGGCCAGCTAAAGAACAATGACAACTGCAACAAAAAAATAGCTGGGTATTGTGGCAAATGCCTATAGTCCCAGCTACTTGGGAGGCTGAGGCAAGAGAATCACTTAAGCCCAAGAGTTTGAGGTTGCTGTGAGCTTGACGCCATGGCACTCTACAAAGGGTAATGTAGTGAGACTCTGTCTCAAAAAAAAAAAAAAAATGGAACAAGGCACCGGCTACATGCACCAAGGCTGGTGGGTTTGAACCCAGCCTGGGCCTGCTAAACAACAATGACAATAACAAAAAAATAGCTGGGTGTTGTGGCAGCCTGTACTCCCAGCTACTAGGAGGCTGAGGCAAGAGAACTGCTTAAACCCAAGAGTTTGAGGTTGCAGTGAGCTGTGATACCATGGCACTCTCCCGAGGGCGACAGAATGAGACCGCCAAAAAAAAAAAAAAAAAAAAAGAAAGAAAGAAAAGGAACAAAGCTATGACACAGGCTATAGTGTGGATGAATCTTGAAGACATCATGCTCAGTGAGAGAAGCCAGACCTGAGAGGTAATGTGGTATACGATTCCATCGATCTGAAATATCCAGAGCAGGAAAATCCATAGAGATGGCGCGGGGTGGGGTGGGGTGTGGATTCGTGGTCATCAGGTGGTGGGGGTAGAGAGGAAGGGTGAGAAACGGCTTAATAGGTACAGGATTTCTTTTTGGGGGGATGGAAGTATTCTCAAAATAGTGGTGATAGTGACACAAGATTGTGAATGGACTAAACACCTCTGAACTGTCCACTTTAAAGGAGTGAATTTTATGCCATGTGATTTAAACCTCAATTAACAAGAAGAAAAAGGATGAGATGAGCTAGCAGATGAACTGAGGGGCATAAGCAATGAGGTATGGGGCTGACTCTAGAAGGGCTGGAAGGTCTGCAGGAGCCAGACCCTTTCCCAAGTCCTGTGGGCTGAGACAGAAACTTGACTGGGTCTGCATTTTTATAATTAATTAATTACTTAATTAATTCTGAGTAAGTTCTCACTCTGTTGCCCAGGCTGGAGTATAGTGACATCATCATTGCTCACGGTAGCCTCGAACTCCTGGGCTCAAGCAATCCTCCTGCCTCAGTTGCCTGAGTAGCTGGGACTACAGGTATGCACCACCATGCCCTGCTAATTTTTGTGTTATTACTTTTTTAGAGACAGGGTCTTGCTGTGTTGCTGAGGCTGGTGTGGAAGTCCTAAGCTCAAGCGGCCCTCCTGCCTCAGACTCTGAAAGTGCTGGAATTACAGATGTGAGCTCCTATGCTGGGCCCTTGGGTTTGCATTTTAGAAAGGCTATATCAAAGGGCCAGGCGTGGTGGCTTACCCCTGTAATCCCAGCCCTTGGGAGGCTGAAGTGGGTGGATTGCCTAAGCTCATAGGTTCCAGACCAGCCTGAGCCAGAGTGAGACCTCATCTCTAAAAATAGCCAGGTGTTGTGGTGGGTGCCTGTCATCCCAGCTACTTGGGAGGCTGAGGCAAGAGAGTAGCTTAAGCCCAAGAGTTTGAGGTTGCTGTGAGCTGTGATGCCATTGCATTCTACTGTGAGCTATAAAGCAAGACTCTGTCTCAAAAAAAAAAAAAAAAGCATATCAAGATGCTCTTTCAATTTTACACCCCCCTGACAAAAGGAAGCTTTTCCCCTACCATAGGTGTATGTCTACCTGGGTTCATATGCCCTGTTGCCCTCCACTCTGGCCAGGCCTGGGTGCCTCCTTCTTCCCTCTCATGTTCTAGAATTTAGTCAAGTCCATCATCCCATTCTCACTCACTGTTGGCTTCTGCTCTTTGGCCTTGGAGATGCTGGGTTTTTTTGTTTGTTTGTTTGGACAAGGTCTCATTCTTTCACTCTGGGTGGAGTGCAGTGGCATCATTGTAGCTCACAGCAACTTCAAACTCCTAGGTTCAAACAATCTTCCTGCCTCAGCCTCCCAAGTAGCTAGGACTACATGCACTTACCACCATGTCTGGCTAATTTTTTCTATTTTTGGTAGACATGAGGTCTCGTTGCTCAGGCTGGTTTCAAACCCCTGAACGTAAGCAATCCTTCCTCCTCAGCCTCTCAGAGTGCAAGGATTATACAGCCAAAGCTGCTGTCTTAACACTGCCTTTCACTTCTGGTCTGGGCCTAGGACTCACCCACTTCTGGGGCTTCTGTCCCTTCTGACACTCTATCCATGGAGCCACCAAAGCCATATAGAAACTAAGCTCCGGCCATGTCACTTGCTAGCCTGAGACCCTTCAGTAGCTCCTAATGGTGAGATGCCCAGACATCTCTGGAGGAGATGCACACCCTTCCCAGCCCTGTATGCTCAGCCCTCTAGGCACACTGGTTTCCTTCTGCCTGTGTCCTTGCACTTGCTGTGCCCTCTGACTAGAATGGCACTCTCCAAGACCTGCTTGGGCATTCTGTGAAACCTTCCCTGTCAATTTCCTTCTCTGGAGGGTCCTGGCTCACTCCTTTTTCTTTCTGACAGCACCTACCCCTCCATACCCCAGCCAAAGCATGTTTTGTGGCAATTACTTCTATGCCTGTCTGCCTGCCTGCACCTTGGTGTCATGAATGACTCAAGGGCAAAGGCTTATCTTCTTCTTCTTTTTTTTTTTAGGACAGAGTCTCACTATGTCACCCTTGGTAGAGTGTCATGGCATCACAGCTCACAGAAACCTCAAACTCTTGGGCATAAGCAATTCTCTTGCCTCACCCTCCAAAGTAGCTGGGATGATGGGCACCTACCACAATGCCCGGCTATTTTTTGTTATTGTTGTTTAGTGGGCTCTGGTCTGGTTCAAACCCACCAGTCCTGGTGCATGTGACTGGCACTCTAACCACTGAGCTATGGGTGCCAAGTCAAAGGCTTATATTCTTTTTTTTTTTTTTTGGAGTTTTTGGCCTGGGCTGGGTTTGAACCCACCACCTCTGGTACATGGGGCCGGTGCCCTACTCCTTTGAGCCATAGGTGCCACCCAAAAGGCTTATATTCTTAATTCTTTCCTCCATGCCCTTAACGTACTATCTGGCATTCAGTCCATGCTCAACAAACATCTCTTGAATAAATAAAGACAAAAAACTTTCATGCTACTCAGCCAGGTGGTCAAGGTTAACATCAACAGTGAGCAGCTATGTGGCTAACATGCACCCTTGACAGGATAGGATGGGAAAGGCTCTTCACCTCTGTGGTCTTCCTTCCCCAAACCCATCACCCCAGTCTAATCATGAGAAAAACACCAGACAAACCTAGCCTCGAGGACATTCCACAAAATACCTGTCCTCTTCAAAAACACCAAGGGAAAGAAAAGCAAGGAAACATCTGAGAAATTGTCATAGCCAAGAGGAGCCTAAGGAGACATGATGTCTAAATGTCATATTGGAGCCCATGTCATATGGGATGCTGGGATAGAAAAAGAACGTTAGTGAAAAATTGAAGAAATATGAATAAAATGTGGACTTTAGTTAATGTTATCAATATCGGTCCATTAATTGTTACAAATGTGCCATATGATGTAAGACATCAACAATAGGGGAAACTGCCTATAGAACATATGAGGACTCTCTGTACTATCTTCTCAGTTTTTTTCTATAAATCTAAAACTGTTCTACAAAATAAAAATCTATTTAAAAAATTAAAAAGTAGAGATTCTGTACCAGTGTGGACAGAAGAATCAATGACACTATAATACACGAGAACTGCCATATTGTTCACAGAATCCCTCGACTAGGCCAGAGGGTAAGAAGGTTTCGAACTTGGATTTCTGACCCCAGAGCCTTGGTCTAGTCCTAAGTCTACCCCTTGGTGCTACCACTTTCTCTATATTCTCTTACTTCAGAAATTACATACTTACATAAACACAAAGTGCAGAGGGTACTAGGAAGGTCACATTCTTTCTTTCTTTTTTTTTTTTTGTAGAGACAGAGTCTCCTTTATCGCCCTTGGTAGAGTGCTATGGTGTCACACAGCTCACAGCAACCTCCAACTCCTGGGCTTAGGTGATTCTCTTGCTTCAGCCTCTGGAGTAGCTGGGACTACAGGTGCCCACCACAACGCCAGGCTATTTTTTCTGTTGCAATTTGGCCAGGGTCAGGTTTGAACCCGCCACCCTCAGTATATGGGGCCGGTGCCCTACCCACTGAGCCATAGGCACCACCCCAGACATTCTTTCTTTTCTTTTCTTTTTTGGGGATGGGGTCTTGTTCTGTCTCTCAGCTTGGAATTTAGTGGTGTGGTCGTAACTCACTGAAGCCTTGAATTCCTGGGTTCAAGTAGTTGCTACCATGCCTGGCTAATAAATATTATTTTTCAACAGGGATATTGTTGAAAATATTGTTTTTCAAAGGTATAAACTACCTTTAGTGTGTGTCATTTTCAGAGGTAGCAATAAAGACCTTGGGTTTCCTGTCATCTTTGCCCCACCCCAGTCCCATTTCTCATCCCCTATGTCTAATAACTACTGGGGACAGAGAACTCCTTTCTGAATCTGAAGCCTCAAAAGATGCCATGTGATCCCAATTTGCTCAGCCTGATAGATTATCACCAGCTATTGCTGTTTTGGCTGGCTCCAAAGCCTAGAGAAGTGGCCCCTAGTGACTCAGGTTCTTTTCCTTGGCAAGGGTTAGGCAACTGATGGGCAAGGTGCCTCTTGGATAACAAGGACAGCAGCTGAAATTCAGAGGCCCCCCAGTCTAGCTGCTCCTCATACCACTCTGGAAGATTCCACAGCCCTGGCCTTGGAGTATGGATAGTTATCCTAGATCTCTTGGGTCTAAGTGAGAACTTGAGCATAGCAGCTTAGGTTCCAGCCCCTCCTCTACCCCTTTCTATCTTTGTGATCTAGGGTATGATATTCTTTGCCTCAGTTTCTCCATCTGAAAACAGGGTTAATGATAGTACTTACCTCTTAGGTTTTGCCAAGAGGAATAAATGAGCAAAAACCTGTCACATGGTTAGGATGGGGCCTGGACCATGATATTTACTCCCTGCTGGGAAAGTCCCATCATGACAGGGGCTGGGACCATCTAGCCCACTCCTGGGTCCTCAGAGTCTATGGGGCATCCAAAGTTTGTGGAATGAATAAATAAACTCTCCCCCTGCCCCACTTGCAGGCCTATCTCTTATTTGGTAGCTCTGTTTAAAGATGAGACACAGTAAAACTATAATGGAATCATCATTATTGGAATCCCTTCAGGAGTGGTGGTACAATAAAACCTGTGGAATCCCTTCTGACCTCCCAAAATAAGTTTACTGTCCCATAACCCCACTAGCTGATTTTCTGCCATTGTCACTGGTTCATTTCTGACAAATCTCTCATTTTTCTATATTTTAGTGGCCCTGAGAATGACAAAGAAAAAAAAAAAGAAAGATTTCATATGGTCTTTCAGGGGAGGTGAACAGTAGAATAGGCATCTCATAATTTGAGAGCCCAAATGGTATCTTTTCTGCTGCCTGTGCCATAGTAGAGGCTGCTGGGCTGGAGGGAAGAGTTTGGGGGCACCAGCCCTACCTTTGTGGGCTCACTCTCCAGGGCAGATGAACCCCACTGCTTCCTTTAAAAATTTTTTTAAAGTAAATTTCTTTTTGGTTAATGTGAGGGTACAAGCAACCAGGTCAAAATACTTGATATAGTTTGACAAAGTTCATCTTGTGGTTATGTCCCACACACCCAACCTTTCTGCAGAAGAGTTTCAGGCCCTCTTTGAGAAGCAGCTGAGCAGGGAAGAGAGCTCCTAAAACTGAACAAGTATTTGCTGAGCATCTCCTCTGTGCCTTGTCAGATTGAGACTCAATGGTAAACAAACAGAACTGTACCATACCCTCCTGGGACTCCCAGGCTGGGATAGGGACAGGTTTCAATGAAACAATCTCACAAACACATTGTGGCATGGTGAGACATTAAACAAAAGTGCATGTGAGTTGTATCAACAGGGTCTTAGAAATTTCCCTGGAAGGCATGAATCTCTTTCCTAACCCTGGGAAACTGAATCAGTTTTCTTAACTATCCTCCCTCTGTCACTGCCTGAGATTGGCTTTTAGAGTATGTACACTGCAGTCTTCCCTGGGGAGGGTGGGGTTTGCTACCTTTCCAAGTTCTTCCAACTACAGATCCCTTTTGCTGGGAGGATCCTACATAGGCACTCTCTGTGGATTCTATTTGGGGCATAAAGGCCTGGAGGACAGAACCCATCAAATGGGGTTCAAAGGCACGCCTCCCCAAATGCACCACACTTGCTCCTGCCTCTGGGCCTCTGTCCAAGTACTTGTGCCATCTGGAATGCCTTTCCCCACTACACCTGCTTGTGACCTGGTCCATATGATATCCCTGCCACCATGGTGCTTTCTCTGTGACCCAGGAATGTACCAGGTCTTTTTCTGGGCTCCTGCAGCACATTGTACATAATTCTGCCTCATGTTCCCTGCAGCAGGCAGCAGGGTGTGGTGGCAAGGACATGAAGGGGGATCCTGGTTCCTCCAGGTTGCTTGGAGGATTAAATGAGATAATAGTAAATGGTGGTTGGCATAGTTCTGAGCATGTAGCACAGGCCATCTCAAACTAGGGAGAAGGGCCTTTAGTTGCAGGGCAGGGACCACATTTCACATTTTTTCATACCTCAGCATCTGACTAAATTCCCAGGGCCTCATTGTAACTAGTGGCATCTACATTCTGCAAGAGGGATGCGCAGTACATGTGCTTCTGTGTCTCCCTACACTTCTCAGAGCACACAGACAATCTAGTGTGCCCTAGTCCAGGGGAAAACTGCAATGATACTGTTCACAAGCCCTTTCCGAAGCCTTCTCTTGTTTTCCTACAGAGTTCATGGTCATTCCTGAGGAGCCTTCCTACCCTACCACATCTGTACAAAGTCCCACCTTGCGGAGGCTGTGGAGTTTACTTCTCATGTGTCACATGACCTTCAGGAGTCTTTTTTTCATCCATGCCTTCCTTTGGCAAGTGGACAGAACAAATCTCTTCCTACCCAGCATCAGAGGTCTATGTGGGGCACAGGTGTGGCCCTGTAGTGCCCCCTACAACCACCTCTATCCCACTCCCCTCAGTCTTCCCTGGAGGCCACAAGTCCTCCAATAGGCCATCTCTCATCCTCACTGCCCCAATTCCAGTAGGCTTCTTGCAATACAGCTAAGCCCTAGAGAGGTGGCCATTAATCCAGTGAGGTGTCAACTAATTACAATCAGGAACTAGAGTGGCCAGCGATTCATAGGCACCCATAGGACTTCCCTCCTAAACCTGATTGTCCTCTTCCACAAAGGAATATTCAGGGCCATACCCTAACCTCACTGGTTTCTCTTTTCCTAGTAAAAGGCATGGTTTTTAAGGATTTATCTCCCCATTTTCCAGATGGAGAAGTTGAGGCTCTGAGCTTTACCAACCTCAAAAAACCCAAGGCTGCCCAGATTCTGCTAGTGAATATCCACTAGGAAGCGTGGGCTTTGGGGCTTTTTGAGGTTGCTTATGTTTTCAGAAGGGCCCCAGACATACAGTGCCCAGGCTGTGCTGAGATGGAATTGGGAGGCCTCCTCCTTTTACCCTGCAGTTCCGGCCACAGCATCGTGCCAATTTTGAGATCTCCTCTCCTTTCTGTCTCACCTCATCCCTGTTCCAGGGCTAAGCCACCTGTGATTCCTTCCAAACCACCTGCAGTTGACCACAGAAGCCCAGGGGAAGTCACAGGTTGTACCCTGGGGGTTAGAGCTGGGGGGAACAGGTGGGGAGAGCCAACAGAACCTGGGAAGATTCAGGGATATGAGTCCTCTAACTCAATCACACCCAGACAAGGAGAAAAAATGAAGCAGACGATTCACTTGTATTCTAGCTGAGCCTCTTCAGCACATTTTTCCCTTCTGAAAATATTCCTTAACAAAGAGCTGCCTGCTTCTGGCAGACTCTGACCCAGCCCCACTGGGTCTCAAGTAACAGGATAGAAGGAAGCAGTTTTGTTTTGGCCAAACACACTGGTCATGGGTGAAAGAACTCATGTGGGCTGCTGGGGGCCAGCCTGGAGGAGTGGCCTGGACAGTAGCACGGGCTCTGCCATCTGAGGCCAGCAGTCATGATGGGGTCAGGATGCGAGTCCTACTAGTCTGGGCAGACTTCAGGACCAAAGCCAGGAGCAATCTGAACCCCCTTCCTCCCTGCTGCTGAGGGGCAGGGATGTGGCATAAATCAGGAGGGCAGGCAGTGGTTCCTTTTGGGACACTGGCATAGGAGAGTGTCCTTCCTTTAGAAAAGGGCACAGCAGGGAGAGATGGATAAAAGGAAAGAGGCCTGGGGCAGGTGTCTAATAAGGGCAGGTGTTGGGAGATTCTGGGGTCCTGCCACCCTCCAGGACCCCAATGTGGATGCCATCTCCAGGAGGCTGTTGTGGAGGGGCAGGCCTAGGGCATGACAGTCATGGCCCTTGAGTCTCTGCCTGACCTGTGGGGAGGGCCTGGGAAGGTGGGATCTGAGGAGTGAAGAAGTATGGAGCAGTATTGTGTCTGTGGGGAGGGACAGATCCCAAATGCCTGGGTTTGTGGTAGAGCTCCTAAGTTTCTCTGTGCGTGCTGGGGGGACACAATGACTTGCTGTGTGTGTGTATGTGTGTATGTGTGTGGCTCTCAGAAAGATGGGTGCCTATGGTGGGGAGTGGGGTGGTTTGGAATATCCGCGGGGAGCTCCTGAGCATGGGTAAATTTTCCAGGAAGCTGGGATCCAGATATGTCAGTTTCAGGGTCAGGGTATGGAGTTATGGAAGTGTGCTGAGTGGATGCTGAGGAGTGATTTTTAGGGGTATCCTTGGGCATGGGGCAGGGGTGGCTGGGGTGGGAGCTAGGCCAGCAGAATAAGCCAGGGTTTGTGCAAAGGGGTAAGAAATCTGATTGATAGAGGCTAGGAGGGGTCCTGTGGGGTCAGAGGAAAGGGTAGGGTCCTGAGGCTGGTCTCCTGGGCAGAAAAGGGGGAAGATCTGGACAGAAGATAGGCAGTGAAGTGAGGGGGTGCAGGGATGGGCTGGCAAATGTTGCGCAGATGGGAGGGGTCCTGAGAGATCAGGGTAGAGGGTGGGTGAGGGGTTCTTGAGTTTGGGGGCCGCGTGTAGGGGGTAGGTCTGCAGAGTGGGGCCTGAGGAACCCTGAAGGTGCTCCCTGAATGCCAGTGGAAAGGGTGGGCGGGGGTCCTGCCTGTCGGGACTGCAGCCAGAGGGGACGAAGTGGGGGAGGGGCATCCTGCAGGGCTTCCCGGGGAGGGGTCCGGAGGGATCAGAGACGAAGGTGGGCGGGGGGCAGGACCCCAGTGTTCGGGGCTGGGAGTGCCGAGGCTCCCAGCATGGGTTACGCGGCGAAAGGTGGCCTGAGTCGCTGTCCTGCCGGGTCCCCACGGGCCGCAACGCGGAGCAACCGGCCTGAGCAGGCGCCCAGGAGGCCCGGCCCGCGCCACCCTACCTGCGCCAAGCGCGCCGTCATCGCCTTGCCGAGCCTCGACGTTCCGGGCTGCGCCGCCGGATCCCAGCCGCGCCGCTAGCCCCGCAGCCCCGGCCCGGCCCCCTCAGCCGCCCCCCGGGACCGCGGCCGCCGCCGGCTCTGCAGCTGCCATTTCAGCCGCTGACAGGAGCCGCTGCCCCGCCCCCGAAGCCGGGTAGACCAATTCACCACCCATAGGCATTCTGGCTCCGCCCATCTCCAGGAGTGACGGTGTGTCTGGCCAATCGTTGGCCATTCCGTGAGGAGGGCCCTGGCTACGGTCAGAAGGTTGCCGCCTCTTGAGGGGAGAAGCGAATTGAATGAGGGAAGTGATGAAGGACAGGAGATTTTGCCTATCCAGATGATGAATACTATTGATCAACATCTGATGGGACCAATAGCGAGGAAGGAGGGGATGTGTCTTTGAGGAAAGACTTCAGCGTTTCAACGGAGGCTGAGGCAGCCAAGCGTTGGCACTAAGTGCCGCCCAGCCTCTATCTCAATTAACGAGATATCTTGAGACATCCATTATCATCTGTCCCTCAAACCTCGGCTCCGGCAACTGATGGGGCACTGTAAAGATTGACACCTAGGGAGCCAATGACACTGTAGGAGGGTGGGGAAGTGATTGGTGGGAGGTTGGCGCCGTGGGTGGTGGAGCTTGAGGCCAGGGTTGAATGAATTGGGGAGGAGCTACGAGAGGGGTTGTGATCTATACGATGGGCGGGGCCATGTAAGGGCGGGGCTCACGGGTGGGACCTGAGAAGGGGCGTTGCCAGAAATTCTAAATGCTTAGTTAAGGGCCGGGAATGATGAGACCGGGAAATGCTTATAAATGAATTCATGAGTCCATAACTATGAACATGGAAGCGTGGTGTGGAGAACACTCAAGCTGGGCGGGTACAGGGAGGGACAGGCACTGATAGCGGGCAAAACCGAACAAAACGGATATGTTTCCCCCAGGTGCAGAGATGGGCCCTGGACAGGGGTAGGGCAGGAAAGGACTCTGTCATAGAAGAGAGGGTGACGTCATAAGTACAGAATGGGGACCGGAAAACTGGACCCAGGGTGGGGCGCGTCAGACTTCCTAAGGTCTGAGATCTGAACCTTTCCCTAGAGTAGGGGGTTCTGTCTGTTCTTTGGGGCTGACATCTAGGCGTACCCTGACTCACTCTCTCTTGCTGTCTCTGCCTCTGCCTTCTCGCCCTCCCTCTCCCTATCTTTGTTGTACATATTATTCCGGAACTCAATCAGAGTGGTGCGCACCTGTAGTCCCAGTTACTCAAGAGGCTGAGGCTGGAGGGTAGCTTGAGTCCACGAGTTTGAGTCCAGCCCGGGCAACATAGTGAGACACCGCACACCCTCATATCTAAAAAATAAATAAATAGAGGGGAAAACCATTCTGGAACTGTAAAGAAAAGCACCCAAACATTGCTAAAATCTCGGACTGTAAAAATAAATATGCCATTCTTCTTCCCACTCCTTCTCCCCCCTTTTTCTTCCAGAACGGATCTTTACCTTCCGGCCTCTAAAGCAACCTTATATGCTGGGCATTCCATAATCCTGACAAAGTCACAAGGGGGCTTTTTTTTTTTTTTTTTATAGACAGAGCCTCAAGCTGTCGCCCTGGGTAAAGCACTGTGGCATCACAGCTCACAGCAACCCCCAACTCCTGGGCTCAAGTGATTCTCCTGCTTCCACCTCCCAAGTAGCTGGGACTACAGGCACCCACCGCAATGCCTGGCTATTTTTTGGTTGCAGCCGTCGTTGTTTGGCGAGCTGGGGCTGAATTTGAACCCGCCAGCTCAGGTGTATGTAGCTGGAACCACGGGAGCGGAGCCACAAGGTGACTTTGAATTTGTGGAATGTGAAGCTAAAGTGAATATCACTGACCTTGTCCTCTGGGTGGGCCTGGAAGAGAGCAGGGACCCAGCCGTCAGTGGTTAGTGATGGAATGTGGGGTATTAATTACATTAGAAGGGCAGGTGTGAGGCCAGGATGTGGTAGGGGTCATATGAATTTGCTGTCCATGGTCCCTCAGTGTGGGGGACTAAGGAGCCATCACAAGGGCTAAAGTCTTGGGATTCATTGCCACTACCAGATCTTCTCAGGAGTGATGTAATCAGGGAATAATAGTTGGTATGAGCCACAGCTTCTGAGAAACAGAAAAACCTAGGGCCTTTGGTTCTAGAATAGTAGCTGGGATGTGGGAGATAGAGTGGTCTTTGAAGGTTGGGGCTGGGTATGGTCTATCATCCCCTGTCTCAACCCCAGAAAGGGCCCCACTAGTTTCTAGGGCCTTGCCTGGGAGATAGTCAGTAGCTGGTGTCTGGCAACAAAATCAAACACAAGGATGATACATAGGACATTAACCTTCTTTTCTTCACATTTTTGTGCAGAAGATGTTTTTATTCTGGGGACACTTTGATTTCATTTTTATAAGCACAGTGAGAAAAAAATCTAACAGACTTCTGTCGGAAGAGACTTTTTCATCATTAACTGCATTTAACAAATTAAATTTCTGGATATTTTTTCTATTTGGGGCAGTGAAAAACTGTTTCCAAAGTTTTACAACTTTTATTTTTATTTGATAGAAGTCATTTTTATCAGGAACATTTTAATAAGATTTTTGTGATAAATATTTGCTGCAGTCATCAGCTTTTTTTTTAGACAGAGTCTCAAGCTGTCACCCTATGTAGAGTGCCATGGTGTCACAGTTCACAGCAACCTCAAACTCTTGGGCTTAAGTGATTCTCTTGCCTCAGCCTCCCAAATAGCTGGGACTACAGGCACCCGCCACAATGCCCAGATATTTTTTGGTTGTAGTTGTCATTGCTGTTTGGCAGGCCTGGGCTGGATTTGAACCTGCCAGCTCCAGTGTGTGTGGCTGGCGCCCTAGCTGCTTGAGCTACAGGTGCTGAGCCATTGGGCTGTTTTGGTACAATTTTTCTAAATTGTCAATATTACTATTGTGATTGTGTTTGGGGGGTGGGGTGGCTGTCATTTCGTTAGAGCCAAATTCTGCATATTTAGCTTTATTTAATGACTCTTTCTTCTGCCCGGGTTTAGCCAATAACCAATTTTACCACAATCAAACTTTTTTCCTGGGCTGCATGTGTGACTCAAAGGAGTAGGGTGCTGGCCCCAAATACCTGAGGTGGCAGTTTTAAACTCGGCCCTGGCTAAAAAAGGCAAAAAAAATAATTTTTTTTTTCTTGGGTTAAATTTTGTACTCTTTTGATATGAATACTGATCAGTGTGGACCTGGAACCTCTCCTTAGAACCCCAGTCACATAGATTGCAGAAATAGTCACAATAATTGTAGCTCCTCCTATCAAGAGTTAAAGGGTGTACTTGAATATGCATGGAACTTGTTTCTTGTTCTTACTAATAAAATGCCTCAGAAATTATGCTGTGCTGGTCCAGAGCCTCCACCTTAAGAGGTACTGTGGCTTTTGTGCTTGTTGATTTTTTTGTTAAGATTTAAAATTTCATGGGTGGAGGCAAGATGGTGGACTGCAGCCAACTTTCTACAGAGGCTCTTATCCAGAAGGAGACTTAAAGGACAGAAATTTAGCAAGGGAGCTGATAGTTTGGAGCTGAGCCAAGAGAGAAGATTGAAGAGCCCACTTCAACCTTACTAAGGCAAACTGCGACCCCAAAAATATAATCAAAATGTACAAAATCCACCACCAAGCAGACAGGAGTCCCCTCCCCCACAAGAAAGGCTCGTAGTTTACTCCATACAAACAAGCAAGCAGAGTTCAAACATCCTTCGACTCTATCGCTCGGGAGAGACCCCCCCCTAAAAACTGGACCTCCTAAATCTGCTGGTGTGCCAGAGCACCCTCCTGCCAGGCATAAAACTGTAAAACTGTATAAAACTGTATATATTCCCTACCTGCAAATCTGAACTTCCAGGATTCCCCCCACTCTCACCCCAAGGTCTGGAGGTTTGTCACCCATGGAGTCCAGATTCTTGGGCATTTCCTTGAGAGGAGTGGAAGGGGAAAAGGCTGGTGCTGGTCTGTGCTGACTCTGTGGCATGGGAGCAAGGAGAGGACAGTTAGCTTAGAGGAAACCATACAGGAGCTGTGGTATCCTGAGCTGCAGGAAACGTTCACATCCCTGAGATCATTCCAGATAGGCATGGCCTGTCTCTCTGGACAACCAGTGGTTCCAGACAGCAGCCACTGGCAGAACGGACTTGGGAAGTTCTGTGAGTAAAGAGACCATAATAGCACCTAGCCCTCAGGGGAATATAGCTGAGACAAAGGCAGTGGGCGGGCAGAGGCTGGAATTAACACCTGAGTGTAAACTCTAATTGCTTGCTGCCCAGCTGAGTTTCTTATCAGCTCTAGCAGCGTCTGACCTGCAGAGGAATTTAGCTGGGACAGAAACAAATCATGTGAAGTGGCTATGTCCTGTTCTGCAGCAAATTCAAACAGGCCCAGGGCTGGAACTGAGTGAACTGCCCCAGCCTCTATTAAAAACACTCAAGGTCCCCCTGCTGGACTCAGATCTCCTGGTAATTCAGGTAGTCATTGCTTACTTGAGTGAACTGGGTCACAGCCCTGTGGGATTACCAGTGACTGGGCACAAGGTGGAGAAGGAGGCACCAACCTTCCCAGACTAATTCATTTGCTGGGTGGGTCCTTTTGCCCTCATGGAGCACTGGAGCAAGTTATATCAGAGCTGCCAGCAAACCCCTCTTATCTAGCTGCCCGAGACATTTGAACTCTCCCACCTGAGACTGGTGCTGACTAGGACAACCTATTTGGACCCTTTGAACCAGGCAAATCACCCAAGGACTATCCAAAGTGGCACCCTGGGTATATGGTTGAGGGAAGGTTTGATTTTCCTTGCCCAATTGTTGTTTGTGGAGGGCAGAGCGACTTAATTGCTGGTATTTCTTGACAGCTGAGACTTCAACCAAGAGTAACTGATTCACTAGGGTAGGACAGAGACCAGCTGAAAATAAGACAGAGCCACTTAGCCCCACCACACCAAGCAGGTCCCCAGGCCATAACACCGTATAGGTCCTTGACAAAGCTCAAGGGGAAAAACCAAATGGGGTAAAATAATCACGGGTGGAATCAGTGGAAAAGCTCTGGTAATATGAATAACCAGAGTAGATCACCCCTGCTCCAAGAAAGGATGTGGCTGGTAATATGAATAACCAGAGTAGATTAACCCTCCCAAGAAAGGATGTGGCAGATGAAACTGAAGATCCTCTTTATAAACAGATGGTTGACATGTCAGAAATCAAATTCAGAATTTGGATTGCAAATAAGATTAATAGAATAGAGGTAAAGATAGAATTAGAAATTCAAGGAGCATTCCAAAAGTTCACTCAAGAATTCAACAAATTCAAAGACAAAACCACCAAAGATTTTGAAACATTGAGGCAAGAGATTGCAGCCCTCAAAGATCTGAAAACTACAGTACAATCCCTTGGTAACAGAATGCAGCAGGCAGAAGAAAGGATCTCAGATGTAGAAGACAAAGCTTCTGAACGTGCCCAAGTGTCCAAAGATGAACAGAAATGGAAACCAAAAAGGGATTATTCTCTCAGAGAGCGCTGGGATAATTTGAAGAAAACTACTATTCGCCTTATAGGAATCCCTGAAGGCAATGAAGTTGCTTCACAAAACACAGAGGCTCTTCTTTATGAAATTATGAAAGAGAACTTTCCAGATATGCCAAGAGATCCTGAAATTCAGATAGCAGACAGCTTCAGAACCCCAGCAAAACTCAACCCGAATAAGACATCCCCCAGACACATCATAGTTAACTTCACTAAAGTTAATATGAAAGAGAAAATCCTGAAAGCAGCTAGACATAAGAAAACCATAACCTACAAGGGGAAGAATATTAGAATGACTGCAGATCTCTCTGCCGAAACCTTTTTGGCCAGAAGAGGGTGGTCATCGACATTTAATCTCCTAAAACAAATTAACCTTCAACCCAGGATCCTGTATCCAACTAAACTGAGTTTCATTTATGATGGAGATATTAAATACTTTAATGACATTCATATGTTGAAGAAAGTTGCCATAACTAAACCAGCTTTCCAGGATAGTCTCAGACCTATCCTCCATAATGACCAGTGCAATCCTCCACTTCAAAAGTAAACTAACTCGGAAACCATTGATCAAATTCCAACTTCCACAGTGGCAAAAGGATTAAAAATGTCCACTGGACTTTTGAACAACTAGATACCTAAAATTTTACCAGGCTTATCAATAATTTCAATCAATGTGAATGGCTTAAATTGTCCTCTAAAGAGAAACAGATTGGGCTCAGCGCCTGTGGCTCAATCGGCTAAGGCGCCAGCCACGTACACCTAAGGTGGCGGGTTCAGATCCCCAGCCCGGCCCGGCCAAACAACAATGATGGCTGCAACCAAAACATAGCCGGGCGTTGTGGTGGGCACCTGTGATCCCAGCTACTTGGGAGGCGGAGGCAGGAGACTCGCTT
>CAUYQV010069646.1:0-62522 GCA_963574575.1 Galagoides demidoff
GTCTTCCAGGTTCTGTCACCTGGCCTGGAGTCCAGGGGCATGATCGTAGCTCACAGCAACTGTGAACTCTTGAGCTCAAACTATCCTCCTGACCAGCCTCCTCTGTAACTGGGATGACAGGAGTGAGCCCCTATACCAGAATAATTTTCTTTAAATTTTTTTGTAGAGATGGGGGATCTCTCTGTCACTGTGTTGTCCAGGCTTACCTTGGATTCCTGTCTTTTTTTTTTTTTTTTGAGACGGAGCCTTAAGCTATCCCCCTGGGTAGAGTGCCATGGCATCATAGCTCAAAGCAACCTCCAACTCCTGGGCTCAACCGAGTCTCCTGCCTCCACCTCCCAAGTAGCTGGGACCACAGGCGCCTGCCACAACGTCCAGTCATTTTTTGGTTGCAGCCATCATTGTTGTTTGGCGGGCCCGGGCTGGGGATTCGAACCGGCCACCTTAGGTGTACGTGGCTGGCGCCTTAGCTGATTGAGCCACAGGTGCCGAGCCGGATTCCTATCTTAAGCAATCCTCCCACCTTGGCCTGTAGCTAGGATTATAGGTGTGAGCCTTTGCTTTTTCTTAGTCTATTCTCTCTCTTGTTCAAATCTGGTAATTTCAATTGTTCGGCAAATTCACTGGTTCTTTTATCTATCTTCTCCTTTATGCCATTGATCTAATCCTTTGGGTTTTAAAATTGGGTTTATTATATTTTTTAGTTTTAAAATTTCCATTTAATTCTTTTTCATATGTGTATATCTTCTATTTTGTTGCATTTCTTTTTTCACAGAGTTTGTGTCAAATGTATTTGTAATTTCCTAATGACACATTTCTTTGAGGCTTGCTTCGAAATCCTTGTTAGATCATTCTGGCATGTAACATCAGCTCAGCGTTCACACCTGTTGATGTTCTCATTCAAGTTGAGATTTTTCTTGTTCTTGGTATGACATATGATTTTAGATAAAAACTCGGACTTTTTAGGTTATGTGATCCTGGATCTTATTTTTACCAACTATTTCAGAAGGACTTCTCTGACACTGCTCCGGTGGGGGAGGGGAGTGCTCTATGACTGGCGTAAGGTGAAGACGGAAGTCCAGTCCCCTCACTCCACAGTAGGGGGAGAACGAGGAGGAGTTCCGACTTCCCAACGGCCTCTACTGATACCACCCTGGCTGGAAGAGGCAGAAATTCCTCATTTCTCCTCTCCACGTGGCCTCCACTGACATGCCAGGGGTGATGATAGTGGAGTGACCTCATTAACTCTTGGGTGGTGGTGAAAATCCTCTGACACCACCCCAGTAGAAAGGCAGAGGAGCACCTTGACATCTCACCGACACCCCCTGGTCCCCATAGTATCTCTGCTGACACCACTCAGAGAAGACTCACCGTTGCTTGGTGGAGATGAAATTCCCCGATCTCTACTCAGCCTTTTCTGACGTTGCCCTGGTAGGACAGGCCCCCTCCATGCAGTGTGGAGAAAATGAAGTGTAGGTTCCCTATCAGTCTTTGCTGGTGGGGTAGCTGTGGGGCCAAATGTTCTGTGATATGTGGAGTATTTATATTTTTAGAGATTTTCCGTCTTCCTAAGCTATTCCTTTCTTGGTCCTTTGTCTAGAGAGAGCAAGTTTTCCTTAAAGCCACTTATTTATTTATTTCATATCTGTGCATGGACATTTCTAGGTTGCTGGCTTCTCCAATACCCAGTGGGGCACAGGAGGCACAGAGGAAGCCCAGAGGGTTAACTGCGATGTAATGAATTCCTTGGGTTCTGAAGTCCCTAGCCACTGTGTCTTCTTCTCTCCAGCTTTCAGAGTCTAACATTTATTTTATAAATAATGTCTCGAGTTTTTAGCTAAGAATAAGGCAAGAAGAATAAGGAAAAGTACATCTACTCTATCTTTTCAGAAGCAGAAGTCCAGGCTTATTTACTAAGACAATGGAAGAAAGAACACACACACACACACACACACACACACACCCCAAACAAAACAAAAAACCCCAAGCTTTTTGTAAATGTTGGGTCATTTTGCTTATTTTGTCTTAAGGCAGTGTCAGCCAGTTTTGAAGAGCCAGATGCCTGAAGTCTTAGGCATCCCCATCGTTAATACCAGGCCTGCGTATGATTATTAAACATATACCTCAACTGTTTTGGTTTTACAGATTATGAATGAGTGTGTTCACCCTTGAAAAAAGAAACTTGCTAATAAGCTGGTTTCGTGAGTCACTTCAGCATTTGGGTGAACAACACATTTTTTAAGTTCATCAACGTTTCATACTTTTTTTTTTTTTTTTTCTTTTTGAGGCCATGTCTTACTCTGTCACCCCCGGGTAGAGTGCAGTGGCATCTGAGCTCACAGTAACCTCAAACTTCTGAGCTCAAGGGATCCTCCTGCCTCAGCATCCCATTAGCTACAGGCATCTGCCACAATGCCCTGCTAATTTTTCTATTTTCAGTAGATACAGGGTCTCACTCATGCTTAGGTTAATCTTGAACTCTTGAGCTCAAGCAATCCTCCCACCTTTGGCCTCCCAGAGTGCTCATAGGCATGAGTCACTGAGGCCGATCTAATAGTTTTGATGTCTCAGAAACACCAGCTAGCAGTTCTTCTTGCCAAGCCAGTACATATTAGTGAGGCAGACCAAGTATTTCACAGGATAAATATTCAAAACATAACCTTATTACAAAATTTACTCATTTTAGTTCTCAGCTGAGAACACTAAAAAAAAAAAAAAAAAACCCAAGAGACAGACACGTGGAGGTGAAGCGCTCCGGTGTGAGGGAGGCAGTGATGTTGGCTGTGCCGGGGCCACGGCCACGCCTGCAGTTTTGCCTGTCAGAATTTTCGCTCCATCTGTTCACATTCTCCAAGTGATACCGTGGTTTTCCCTGGAACTCATGTTGTGTTGTTGGCATTTCCTTAACCAGTTATTTTACCATCGAGAAATTTGCATTTAGTGTCTTACAGCATCATCGCCATAACCATAGGGCGCACAGACCAATAAAATGCCCTAAAATCAACATCTGCTCAGTCACGTGACTGTAAGGGAAAGCACCCACTTAACCTCATTCTCCCAACCGGTTGTTCAAATATGCCTTTTCAAACACATTCAAATGCATTCTTTTATGGTTCAGTCTCTCAGAGCACCTTTTTCTAGCTCGCCTGTTTCCTTTTGCTCGAAAATATTCAGCCCGATCCACATCTCCATTTCTCATCTTCTCTCCCTTAACCTGGGCTGTTCCTGCTAAGGCGATTTTTTTTTTTAATTGCAGTAAAATGTACCTAATGTGAAATTTGCCATTTTGACCATTTCTGAGTGTACAGTGTAGTGTCATTAAAGGCATTCATATCGTTGTGCGGCTGTCACCACCCATCTCTAAACTTTTCATCCGTGCTAACTTAAATACCGCACCAATTACATAATAACTCTCCATTCCTCCCTCCTCCCAACCCCTGGCAACCACCACTCTGCTATCTGTCTCTCTGAACTTGACTACTGCAGGCTCTGCAAATGAGTGGAACCATACAGTTTGGGCCCCTCGGTGATCGGCTTATATCCCTTAGCATAATGCCCTCAAGGTTCATGGATGTAGCCCATATCAAAACTTCATCATTTTCATCAAGTTCCTTCCTTTAAAAATTTAAATTGGGCCAGGTGCAGTGGCTCCCATCTGTAATCCCAGACCTCTGGGAGGCCCAGGAGGGCAGATGGCCTGAGCTCATGGGTTTGAGACCTGCCTGAGCTAGAGCGAGACCCCTGTCTGTAAAAATAGTTGGGCGTTGTGGCAGGTGCTTCTAGTTTCAGCTACTTGGGAGGCTGAGGCAAGAGAATCATTTAAGACCAACCAAGAGTCTGAGGTTCCTGTGAGTTGTGACACCATGGCACTCTACCAGGGGTGACAAAGTGAGACTCTGTTTCAAAAAAAAAAAAAAAGGAAAGAAAGAAAGAAAAAGAAAATAAATAAATAAAAATTTAAATTTATTTTTAATTGACAATAATTTTGTGTACGTGTGGGGTACACTGTGATGTCTTGGTCTTCGTAAGCATGCTAGAAAGAATTAACATATTTATCACCTCCCCCCAACTTTTCATTAAAAGTCTATTCTTTTTGCAGTCTTAAAATTTAAGACATGTTATTATTAACTGTGATCACTATGCAGTGGGCAATAGGTCTCTAAAACTTATTCCTAAAGTCTAACTGAAGCTTTATACCATTTGATCAACACCCTTTTTCTATCCCTCCTGCTCCTTACCGGCCTCTGGTCACCACCTCTCTACCACTCTCTGTATGAGCATGTACCTGTGAGATCACACAGTATTTGTCTTCCTGTGCCTGGCTTATTTCACTCCTCCTAGGGTTCCATCCACGGTGTTGTGAATGATAGGATCCCCTCTTTTTAAGGGCTGTATAGTATTCCACTGTGCATATATACCACGTTTCCTTGTCTGTTCATCTGTTGATGGACACGTAGGTTGCTTCCGTATCTTGTGAACAATGCTGCCATAAACTCGGGAGTGCCGATATCTCTTCAGCATACTGATTTCAATTTCTTTGGAAATATACCCACAAGTGGATTGCTGGATTGCATAGCAATTGCATTTTTCCTTTGAGGAATTTCCATACTGTTTTCCAAAATGACCGTACTAACTTACATTGCCACCAACAGGGTGCAAGGGTTCCATTTTCTCCACATCCTCACCAACACTTGTTATCATTCATCTTTTTGTTAATAACCCTTCTAACGGGTGTGAAATGATACCTCACAGTGGTTTTAATTTTCATTTTTCCTGATGATTACTAATGTGGAGCATTTTTGGATATGTCTTTTGGTCATTTGTATCTCTTCTTGTGACAAATGTCTGCTCAGAACATTCGCCCAGTTTTTAATCAGGTTATTTGTTTTTCTACTCCTGAGTTTTTTGAATTCCTTATATATTTTGGGTATTAGTCCCCTTAGCAGATGTGTGGTTTGCAAATATTTTCTGCCAATCTGTAGGTTGTCTCTTCATTCTGTTAATTGTTTCCTTTGCTATGCAGAAGCTTTTTAGTTTGGTGTCCTCCCATTGGCCTATTTTTGCTTTTGTTGCCTGTGCTTTTGGCGTCCTTTCCAAGAAATCATTACCCAGACCCCAATCTCATAAAACATTTCTCTATTTTTTTTTCTAACAGCTTTACAGTTTTGGGTCACATTTTGGGTTTAAGTCTTTACCACATTTTGAGTTGATTTTTGTGTATGATATGAGATAAAGGTCCAATTTCTGCATGTCCAGTTTTCCCAACACCATTTACTGAAAAGACTGTCCTTTTCCTATTGTGTGTTCTTGGCACCTTTGTCAGTAACCAGTTGACTGTGAATACTCAGTCATGAGTATTCATGCTTTCTTTCCCCTTCCATTGGCTAATGTGTCTATTTTTATGCCAGTACCATGATGTTTAGATTACAATAGCTTTCAAGTATATCAGTCTCATGCCTCCAGCTTTGTTCTTTTTGCTCGATATTGCTTTGGCTACTTGGGGTGTTTTTTGGTTCCATGTGAGCTTTAGATTTGTCTCTATTCCTTTAAAAATACACTGGAATTTTGATAGAAATTGCATTGAATCGGTAGTTTGCTTTGGGCAGCATGGACATTTTCACTATATTAGTTTTTCCAATCCATAGACATAGAATATCTTTCCATTTATTTGTATCGAGTTTTATTTCTTTCCTCAATGTTTTATAGCTTTCCGTGTATATGTCTTTAATCTCCTTGGTTAAATTTCCTCCTAAGTAGTTTGTTCTTTGGGAAGCTGTTTTAAATGAAATTATTTTCTTAATTTTTTTTTGATAGTTTGTTGTTAGTGTACGAGGTTGGATAATAGAAAAAGTGCCACATATCTCACTGCTGAATATCACCACTGTCACCTTCAAAGGACTCCCCTAGGGAAACGAGACATGAATGCCAGTGTTAAAGCACTTTTTCTAGGACAAGTTCATGAACTTGTCAGACCTTTGTTCATGACAGCTCTAAGGGCCACTCCATCAGAAGAGTTCCAAAATTATTTTGAAGGGTTGACTAGGTGCTGGCATGGGTGTACAGCTTCCCAAGGGGAGTACTTCAACGGTGAGCATAGCCATATTCAGCAGTGAGGTATGGAGCACTTTTCCTCAGATGAGTTTGAAAACTTAATTGTCTAACCTTGTACAGAAACGCTACTGATTTTCGTGTGCTGATTGTGTAATCTGCAATTTTGCCAAATTTATTTATCAGTCCCAATAGTTGTTTTGTGGGGTCATTAGAATTTTCTATATATATCACATCACCATCAAACAGAGACAATTTTACTTCTTTCTTTCCTACGTAGATACTTGTATTTCTTTTTCTTGCCTAATTTCTCTGGCTAAAACTTCCAGTAGAATGTTAAATATAAGCGGCGAGAGTGGGCATCCTCGTCTTACTCCTAATCTTAGAGGAAAAGCTTTCAACTTCTCAATTTTGAGTATAATGTTAGCTGTCAGCTCATCATTCACAACCTTTACCACCTATTAGTATTCCTTATACACCTAATTTGTTGAAAGGTTTTTTTTAACTTAAAAATTATTTATTTATTTGAAAAATATTAAGGATGTATAGGTTTTTTGTTACATGGCTGAGAGAGTCTTTTTAAAAAAAAATCATTATGATTTGGATGTTGAATTTTGTCAATTCTTTTTTGAATCCATTGAGATGATCATATGCTTTTTGTCCTTTATTTTGTTAATGTGGTATAGCACAGTTCAAGATTTGCGTATATTGAACCATCCTTGCATCCTTTACCCACTTGGTTAAAATCTGTAGTTTTTAATGTGCTGTTTGGTTTGCTAAGATCTTATTGAGAATTTTTGCATTTATGTTCATCAGAGATATTGGCCTGTAGTTTTCTTGTCTCGTGGTATCTTTGTCAGGATTTTGTATCAGGGTGGTGCAAACCTGGTATAGTGAGGGCTTTTCTTTATTGTGAAAATTTTGGTTACCACTTATATCTCATTTGTTAATTGATACTCGTCTTTTTAGGCTTTGTTTCTTTTGGATCCAGTGTTTATAGGTTGTGTTTCTAGAAATGTATTCATTTCCTTAAGGTTCTTCAATCTGTGGTGTATAAGTCTTCATAAGAGTTGTATATGATCTTTTCTATTTCTGAGACATTCCTTGTAATGTCTCCTCTGTCGTTTCTGATTTCATTTATTTGTGTCTTCTAACCTAGCTAAGGGTTTGTCAATTTTCTTTGCCTTTTTAAAAAAACAAACTCTTAGTTTTGTTGATTTCTTTCTTTCTTTTTTTTTTCTCAGCCTCTATAATCACATAAATGATTTGTTTCTATTGTGGTTTTATTTTCTATTTGATTTATTTCTGCTTTAATCTTTCTTATTTCCTCCCTTATGCTAATTTGGGGCTTCATTTATTCTTCTTTTTCTAGTTCCTTGAGGTATAAATTCAGGCTATGGGAGCTCTTTCTTCTTTTTTAGTGTAGTCATTTATCTACTGCATAGAACTAAAAGTGTGTGTTTAGTTCTCTGCATTTTATCACAGGTATTGATTCGTGTAACTGTGGCCTCAATCATGAAGCAGAGCTCAAAGACCCCTTGTGCTACCCTTTTATAGTTATGTCACCTCCAACAACAAATTCAGCCCTGCCTAACTGCTGATAGCCACTAATCTGTTTCCATCTCTATAATTTTGTTATTTTGAGAATTTTGTATAAGCAGAATGATGCAGCATGTGATCTTTTGAGATTGACCTTTTTTTTTTTTTTAAACTCAGCATAGTGCCATTGAGATCCACCCTGGCTGTTGTGTGTATTGATAGTCTGTTCCTTTTTGTTGCCGAGTAGTGCTCTGTGGTGTGGATGCACTACAGTTTATTTAACCTTTGCTGATTGTAAAACATCTCGATTGTCTTGGCCCAGGTTCTGGCTGTTACAAATTAACAATCAGGTGCAGGTTTGGGGTGGACATGAGTTCCATTTCTCTGAGATAAATTCCCAGGCGTATGACTATTACAGCAATGGCAAGTGAATGTTCTGCGTTTTAAGAAGCTGCCGGACTATTTTCCAGAATGGCTGCTGCCATTTTGCACTCCCACCAGTAATGCAGGAGAAATCCAGTTTCAGTGGGGTTTAGTTTGGGGTATTGTCACCACTGGTTTTGGTATTGCCACTATTTTGTGACTTGCTCCCATGGTAAATTGAATATTGAATGTCAAATGTCACTTCAAGAATGGTGGTTTCACAGAGCTATTGCTCCGGGTTATTCTGAAACAGAGATGCTAAACTTTAGACCCAGTTGTAGCCTGCAACGATGGAACTCATCTTTTAAAGAAGATTCAAGCCATCCTGCACTTTTCTCCCAATTGCTGCTACATCACGGTGTCATCGTTATCATTCTCAAATCTTTGCAGGGTCCTTCAGTAAATAGGTCAAGGTTAACACGACCCTTGATGCTTTGGAATTCTTCTGAGTTTTCATCATTATGTGGCTGGCATATTTCCACTAATTTTAAACTTAGGCTCCAGCCTTTCTGTTTTTAACCACTGATCCGTGATCCCATTTGAATGTGTAATTTCTTAAATGATTACATTATGAATTGACATAAAAATAAGGAGGTTCTACTGTATTCTTATTTCAACATCTGAACATAATGAATTCCCATATAACTTCAAAATTCATCATTATGGCGGTGGTGCCTGTGGCTCAAGGAGTAGGGCACCAGCCCCATATACTGGAGGTGGTGGGTTCAAACCTGGCCCCAGCCAAAAAAAAAAAGAATACAGTAGAATCTCCATAGTCGACCACCTCCCTACATCAACCACCTCCTTAAGTTGACCTAATTTTCATAGACCAGACATGCACTGTATGTTCTCAATGGAGGTTCCTTATGTTGATCACCCCTGTATGTTGACCAATTTGGTACAATCCCTTGGGTGTACCATAATGAGAAAAACTCAGAAGAACCAACTTATAGAGGTTCTATTGTATTTTTACATTTGTAAATAAAAACTTAATGGGGTGCATTTTTGTTAGGAATTTAAATCATTTTTACTTTTATGTGTGAAAAGTTAAAAGAAAAAATGGCAAATTTGCTTTCAAAAATTTAGGTGTGCATTTTCCTGTGACCTCTGAGCAGATTACATCTTATACTTTTTATTTTAGTCTGGTGACCTGGGCTAGCCATGGGGACAGTGATGTCACTGTCATTTGTGCTTTGCAGTCTTGGCACATTCTCTGATCACTGGCCCTAATTCTAATTGTGACTATATTATTAATACAACTGGATCTTTGGAATTACAAAATACTTTATTTTCCAATCACTTTCTTCATAGAAAAAGGCTTTTAGAAAACTCTAACAGTAATGAACTGACCACACACATTTATCTTTTTCTCTTTTTGTTTCAACAAGCCTAACAAAATGATAATACATGAATAAAACCATCATGAACTCATAGGACCAGAGAAAAATGGAAGTGGGGAGGTCAGTAGAGGAGAGATTTCAACAATCTTTAGAAGACACGAACTGTTGGAGAAATGGCGACTGATTTATCATGACACAAAAGGCTCCAGTATCCAGTCTGTGCAGAGGAGGATGAGGAGGGAAGACCCAGGAGGCAGAGTACTGGCTACTGAGCAAGCAATGGGTGAGGAAGAGTTGGGGAATTTGTTGGAAGACCCTACATGGAATATTTGGACCCCTCTCCTGAACCCTATTTTCCATTATTATGCACCCAGTAACAGAAGACAGACTTATTCCTTCTCATCCACTCCAGCCCAAGAAGGTTTATTTTCTGAAGAAATTGGGCCCCCCAAATTTGGAAATGAGATGGGGCATGGTGATGAGGATAATGAAATTAACCAAAGATCTACTAATGAAGCAATGACGCCATCACCCTCCCCTCACCCTGCTCCATGTGCAGACCATTCCCATCCCCCTACCGAGGTAGGAAAGCAAAGGTTTTTCTCTGGAGAAACTGCATTGCCCTAGAGGAAAGACTCAACACACTTATTTTTCTAAAGTTTTATTTTTAGTTGGGCAATAATAATTAAGTATAATAAAAAAATTATGCACCCCATCACTATATTTATGGGGTGCAATGTGATGTTTTAATACAGATATACATTGTGGAATCATCAGATCAGGCTATTCACCTCAAATACTTGCTTATTTCTTTTTTCTTTTCTTTTCTTCTCTCTCTCTTTTTTTTTTTTTTTTTTTTAGACAGTCTAAATATGTTTCCCTGGGTAGAGTGCTGTGGTGTCATAGCTCACAGCAACCTCAAACTCTCAGGCTCAAGTGATCCTCTTGTGTCAGCCTCCCAACTGACACAACTGGGACTACAGGCACCTCTCACAGTGCTTGGCTACATTTTTAGAGATGGGGTCTGGCTCTGACTCATGTTGGTCTTGAACTCCTAAGCTCAGGCAATCCACCACTGCTAGGATTACAGGCATGAGCCACTGCACTTGGCCCTTATTGCTTCTTTTTGGTGAGAACATTTAAAATCCACTCTTTTAGCTATTCTGAAATATACAGTGCATTACTATCACCTAGAGTTACTCTGCCGTGCAATAAGTCACCAGAACCTGTGCCTCTTAAGTGGAACTTTGTAACCTTTGATCAATGTTTCCCCTTTTCCTCCCTCTTACCCCCAGGTCCTGGCAACCATCAGTCTATTCTCTACTTCTATGAGTTTGACTTTTTAGTTCCCACATATAAGTGAGATCATGCAGAATTAATCTTTCTTGTCTGGCTTATTTCATGACTATAATGTCTTCCAGGTTCATCTGCACTGTCATAAATGACAGGATTTCCTGCTTTTTTAAAAGCTGAAGAGTATTCCATTGTGCGTATATATCACAATTAAGAAATCTCTCATTCATTGTTGGGCACTTTGTTTCCGTGTCTTGGCTATTGCTGTAATGAACACGGGAGTGCGTATATCTCTTTGACATCCTGGTTTCAATCCCTTTGGATATATACCTAGAAGCAGGATTACTGGATCACATAGTAGTAATATTCTTAATTTTTGAGACGTTTCCTCACTGTCTTCATAATGGCTTTGCTAATTTACATTCCCACTAACCAGGGTTCCGTTTTCTCCACATCCTTGCCAATGCTCATTGTCATTTGTCTTTTTGTTAATAGTCATTTTAACAGGTACGAAATGATATCTCACTGAGGTTTTAATTTATATTTCTCTAATGATTACAGATGTTAGGCATTTTTTCACATATCTGTTGGGCATTTATAGTTCTTATTTTGGGATCTGTCTGTTCAAATCCTTTGCCTATTTTAAAATATTATTTTAATAATAAATATTATTTTAAAACATTATTTTTTTGTTACTGTATAGTTTGAGTTCCTTGTATATTTTCAATATTAGCCGCTTATCCAATATAGGCTTGGAAAATATTTTCTCCCAATCTGTGGGTTTATTCTCTTAATTCTCTCTTTTGCTGTGCAGAAGCATTTTAGTTTGATGCCATCCCATTTGCTTATTTTTTGCTTTTTTTGCCTGTGATTTGGGGGCCATATTCAAGTCATCCCCAGACCAATGTCATGTAGTTTTTCCCCTATATTTTCTCCCAGTAGTTTTATAATTTCAGATCTTATATTTATATCGGTAACCCATTCTTGAGTTGATGCCTGTATAAGGAATGAGGTGAGTTCATTTTTATTCTGTATATAGAACAGCTTTCCCAGCACCATTTATTAAAGAGACTGTTCTTGAAATCTTTATCACAAATCAATTGGCTGTAGAGTGTGGGTGTTTATGGGCTCCCTATCCTAATTCCCACTGATCCACGTGTCTGCTTTTATGCCAGTTCCTTGCTATTTGGTCACGATAGCTTTGTGATACAATTTGAAATATGGCAATTACACATTGACGTTTTGGGCATCTACCAATGACATGGCCAAGCCTCCTTCCTCACCACCTGCATGTAAGTCCACCTTCCATGAACTTTGACAGGTCTCTACGTCTTCATTCAGTTATTAAACTCAGACAGAAGACCAAAGATGATTGAGGAAAGAAAGTCTTTATTTTGAAAGATAGAAACAAGACTAAGAAGAAAAACTTAGAACAAAAAAAGGAATCTGGAGGAAACAGATATAAAACATGGAAAAGAAGAGAACTTCCTAAATAACTACCCGCCCCATTCTAATCGCTATTCTCAGACAGCTGTGAGGAGGTGTCACATCTATCAAGGAAGAACAAGATATCTTAATGAACTTATGGAAATAATAAATGATAGCTAAATTTGAAAAATGAATGGAAGATGAAGTCAAGGAAATATAAATCAGAACAAAAGAATAAAGAGTTGGAAAACGTGAAAACAGTGAAAAGAGACATAGAGAATAAAGACCAGGAATTTCCCATCTGATTAAGAAGATTCCAGAGAGAAGATAATGAAGAGAGAAGAAGAAAGAAAGAAGATGGAAAACAGAGGGAAAGAAACACAGAAAAGAACCTAGGAGACATTTTCCAAAATGAAGCACTCCAGGCTCCTTGTGAAAAAGGCCCACTAGGAATTTGTCACGATGAGAGAAAAAGGACCCACATCGAGGCAGATCATCGAGAAGATTTAGAACCCAGGTTTAGGATGGCCCCTAAAAGCTTTCAAGGAACTGAATAGTGCAAAAGATGTCACACACAAAAGAAAACGATCAGGATGAGATAAGACTTCTCAGTGGAAAATTAGAGATCAGAAGCAATTGTATAATAGCATAAAGAATCTTACAAAACATGATTTTCTGCTGGGAATTTTATACCTTGCTGAATTATCAGTCAAGGACAAGGATAAAATTAAGTTTACCTTCCTCCATTCATAGACAATTTGACATTCCTTCATAGAAAGAATTGAGAAAAGGTTCTAGTAAATCCTGACTAATCCAAGAGAAGGGGAAGTTATGGGACCTGGGATTAGGTGGATTTAACTCAGGAGAGCAGTGAGGAGAAGGCCTGAGTTGACACCAGTCCAGAACGAAGGAGGAGGTTGGGGATGACTCTGTGGAAAGAGTAAAGGAGCTGCGTATGGAAAATTGTGCAAGTGATATAAAAATCAATCTTTTAAAACCAGCAGAAGACTATAGATGGAAAGGGCATGTAATCATATGATACTTAACTTTGCAGTGAAATCATAATAATTTGCTGTGTATCATAATGACGTAAGCCCCTATTTTGGTGAGGAATCTTTCCTTTGCAAGTAATTGAAACCTCAAAGTGGCTTAAACCTTAAAGGAAATCATAATATTTCACTCACATAATTGACCACCTTGAAGGCAGTTTAAGCTCCACAGGAGGCTTGATTCATGGGCTCTCTAAAAGTTTTTAATTTCCTTCTTTTCTCTCCTCTCCTTTCTGCAATATATATTCAAAGTAAGACTAGATCAGCTTTCCTTATGGTTTTAAGGTGGCTTCCAGCAGCCCAGGGACTGTGTATTTCCTTATTTGTATCTATCAGGAAACAAATATTTCTCTAGTTCTACAGAAGAACAGGGAGATACAATCTCAGTTTTGGCTGGAGAACCTCTAATTGGTCAATATTGGGTTATCTGCTATTTGTTGAACCAATCAATATAGCTTGAGGGATGGAGTTCAGCCAATCAGGGCCCACTTCTGTGGCTAGAAGTTGGGTCAGCAGCCTAGGGGAAAGGGTAGCATTCCATTCCAAAAGGGAGTCAAGGTACAGTCACAAGAAGAAAGGGAATGGATGTTAGGTGGCTATGAAACAGTCAATATCTATTTTACAACATAAATTATTTAATGGAAAATAGTGAAATTGCTGTATGAGGCAGTACAGATTGGGGGAATCAAAAAGCCAAGCCCACATCCATCATAATTCAAAATCAATAGAGAAGGTCAAATCTGTGAGTCAATCAATAGCAGTTTAAATGTAGTATTTAGAAATAAGGAAATAGCTAATAGAAAAATTATAAAGAATTATGAATCAGTATCCCTGACTCTCGCCAGAGTCAGGGGTGGGTGGATGGGATGGGCAGGGCATTATGTTTTTTAGGAGAAGATTTTTGTAGGATTTGATTTTGAAACTATGTCCATATGTTATTTCGATTAAAAATTTAACAAAACCAAACTCTAAGTTTTTATGAAAAAAAAAAGCCAGAAATTCAATGAACTGGAGAAACAGGAGACTGCCGTCTTTGCTTGTGACCAACACGTGTAAGAGTGCAAAACTCTGAAGGGGCACCCACTTCCACCCCGAGACATCATAAATCCACATGCCGTGGATTCTCATGGCATCCTGGGGCTTCACGCACCCTCTCGCATGCCCCTGTGTTTTCTCCGGGGAATGGGAAAAATGTGCTGTAGTTTGAGAAATATAAATTAAGACGTATCAGGGCAAAGAATTTGAAACATTTTCCAAAAATAAAACTCAAACTTTTGCCAGAAACAGCACGGCCAAGCCCCTCCCCCCGTGAAGAAAACACAATGTAATAATACAAAGACAAGTTAACAAAGATGCTGGCTTTGGGGTGCTGTAAGGAGTTCTGCCCTGGCTCTCTGCTTGCCACCTGGGCCACATAACTGCATTATCCCTCCTTTGCCATGGTTTCACTGCCCATGCTGTTTCTCCTTTCCTCTCCTTAGACCACAAATGCTGCCTCCAGCTACACTCAAAGGCCTTTTCTGCATTTAGTTCATGTCACCATCCTGATCTAAAACCATCTGCTCCTCTAGGCATCCTGTGCCCAGCAGGAAAGTGTTGTATAAAGAACCATTTCTGGGGCACAGGAGCACAAAATGTAGGATGTCCCCTGTCCAAGGTACAGGATGTAGCTTGGGAGACAGGCACCAAAGGACAGATCTCAAAGAAGGAATGTGGCTTAGGTACCACTTGATTTCCCAGCTGCTGAGTCTGAAAACAACCTTTAAATCATAAAGGTGGACCCCAGTAATGATGGTTAGAAGGGGTGGAAAAGGGTGCTGTTTTAAAATTGATGACTTCCTGTTTCATTAAGGGGGAGATTTGTATCTTATCTGAGGACCTATTACACTCAAATTTAAAGCAAAAAGTTTAACTGGATTTGCGTTTTATAACTGTAAGTCTTCTTCAGCGGCAGCAATCCTATCCTTGCCTTCTTGCTGGCCTCTGGAGAAACTGGGATGGGGTGAGGAACAAACCATGTGTAGGGTAGTCAGAGGCAAAGCATTCCACCTGGAGAGGGTCAGCCTGGAGCCCAGACAGCGAGCCAGCCCTCTGCACCGTGAGCCTTCCCTGCTCCCCGTGAGCCTTCGGTAAGATTGTGTTAAATGTTACAGTCTGGTTTTAGCCATGCGCTGGGGGAATTTAGGGTGGGACATTTAAGGCAGCAGAAATAATCCAGAGAAATTTAACACAGGAATGAAGGAAGAAGTTGACTGGAAGCCAGACAGCTGCTTGAATTTAGGGGACAACCAAGGCTGCTTTGTGGGACACAGACACATCCTTCAGGGGAGCAGAACCTGAGAAAGGGCTGGGCTTTCTTCCAGTTAAACGTCTGGGGATTCAAATTATCGCTATCCAGACTTTAAAGGAGAAGTTGATTTTGGAAGGCTGTAGGACTTGCAGGCATGGAGGGCTTTTTTTTGACAATAAGTAAAAAGTTCTTGGACTAACTCTAATGTCTTACCATTTTTATTGTAGTTTAGTATTTTCGTTCCTAATCCCTTAATACAGAAACACTGCTGATGCAAGATACTCAAGATCACAACCCAAACAAAAGCCAGCTCATTATACCAGACTCAGCACTGTGATTGGACGGATTTCCTGAGATAGTTCAACCCAGGCAATTCTAATGAGCTCATGGTTTATTACCATTATTTCAGCCAGAATCTTATCCCTGTTTTAGCTTCTAATGCCTCATTCATATTACATTCACTAGCCCCCACCTCAAATGATTACAAATAATTCTCACCAGGTGTGGTGGCTCACACCTACAATCCTAGCACTCTAGGAGGCTGGAGTGGGTGGATCGCCAGCTCAGGAGTTGGACATCAACCTGAGCAAGAGCAAGCCCCCCTTTCTACTAAAAACAGAAAACTAGTGTGGCAGGCACCTGTAGTCCCAACTACTCGGGAGACGGAGGCAGGAGGATCACTAGCCCAAGAGTTTGAGGTTGCTACGAGCTATGATGCCAAGACACTCAACTCAGGGTGACAGAGAAAGACTCTGTCCCAAAACAAACATAAAAACAAATCATTCTCATAAATTCATGGGGAAATCTTGGAGTCATTTTTTTAAGGGGGTGGGGGAAGCCAAAGCACTAAACACAGAGAATTATAGAATTGCAACACTTCCTTATTTCTTTTCTTTTTTGCAGTTTTTGGCCAGGGCTGGGTTTGAACCCGCCACCTCCAGCATATGGGGCCAGCGCCCTACTCCCTTGAACCACAGGCGCCACCCCCCTTATTTCTAAATAAATTTCACTTCAGTTGAAATATCAGATTCCTTGCATGAGCCATACATTCAGCGCCTACGGTGGAACCATGCAAAATGCAATGATAGCACACCCCTGCTGCAGTGCATCAGGTAAAATATTTAGTTACTGATAAAAATTTAAACCCCACGGAAATAACCAAACTCACACAAAAATTTTGATTCACATTATCATCGTGAAACAAGAAAACTCCCAAACTAAGGATTATACCCAATTAGAATAATCAATGGAGCTCCAAATTTGTGTTTGCAGCTTCACTGATTGGATCTCCCAGTTGTCATGCTGGCCCCAAAGTAGGCTAAGTTTTCAAGGAAGTGGCCCCGGCCACCTGGAGCCCCCACTACAAGCAGCCCTTGGCTGGTGGCTTCTGCACAGCTGCTCTGGGCTGCCCAGGAATCGGCCCCTCTGTGAGGGCTGGGGAAGCCCCTTGCAGGTGGTGTGTCCTCTTTCTCTCTTTTGCCTAGAGCAGAGAGTTTCCCCCGGGGTGGCCAGCTCCCAAGCAGCTGTTCCTTGGAACTTCTATTTTCTTTCTGGTCCTATAGTCTATAAACTGCCAACTCTTGCCTGTGGCCAAAACATGTGTAAGTTCCTTGTTCAGTTGTTAAGTGAGAGGAGGGAGAGGATGGTGTTTGAGCAGGGCCTTCCGTGTCAGAGAACTTGAGGTCACGTCTTAACTCATCTGCTTACCAGTAATCTGTGGCCTTGGGCAAAGGGTGACAGCTCGGATCTGAAATATGGGGGCTATACAGCCCTACTCAGCTTAATGGGGTTGTGTGGTGGTTAATGAGATGATGCGTGTGCAACACTCCTCACGGTGCCTGGCATGTGGTAGACATCCAATAAGTGGTGGCCATTAATATCACTTCCTGCTTAAAAGTCAAGGAGCTCAGGAAATTTCACTCCAAAATATGCCTTCTTGGTATAAAGAGTATTTTGAATGAAAGCCCCTTAGAGATCTACAAGCCTTAGAAGGTGCTTTCTCTTTATCTGCATAAAACCAGATAGACTCGTCAAGAAGGATAATTGTCTTTCCTTCCCCTCCCTGTTGTCCCAATATATTGCAGGAAAGATGGAGAATATAAGCAGACATGACCCAACTCTCTCTCTCTCTTTTTAATTTTAGGTTAACGTGAGGGTACAGACAACTAGGTTACAATATTTACATTTGTTAGATAGAGTCCCTCTTGTGGTTGTGTCCTGCACCCAAGAGGTGTGCCATATGCCCTTGCATTGTGCCAATTAAGTGTGGCCCTACTCTTTCTAAAGATAATTTAATTATCTCAGGTTCATTTAATTTCCAAAGAGAATCATTTATAAGTCAGTCCGTTTCCCCCATCCATTCATTCTCCCAAGTATCTATTCACCCTCCCTGGTATACCATTTGTTGCTCCTAAACAGAATTATCTCTGTTCCTTATCTTTCCCTCCCCTCTAAAAATGAGGGTATAGAAACTTCTGGACCCCACTGGGATAGTGGGTAATCACTCTGTGAGTCTCGCTGTGTGCAGGGTAAATACATTTGTAATCTCTTTTTCTTATTAATCTGCCTTATTGTGAGTTGATCTTTCAGCAAATCTTCAGGGGCAAAGGGGAAGTTTTCCTTTCTCCTCCACAAATGTAAGGGAAGGGGAAATCATTTATTTGAGTCTGAAATATCAAATCGATACTTTCATATAAAATTCAATTAACGATAGCAGTTGTTAGGCTAAGGTCCTGATAGTTCTTAGTTTTGGCTTGGGGTAGAGCAGCAAGCAGAATAAATGAAGAAGGCTAAATTGTTTAAGGACATATTAACTCCTAGTTAATGAAAAAAAAAACACTGAAGTATCTTTTGAAGTAGGCTTGAAAGGCAAAGTAGACATTTGTCTGGCAGACAAGGTGCTTTGTCATCCCTGGCAAAGTATAACTGGTGTCCTGTCACTACGCCCACCCCCAGCCCAAGCTGCCCCTCCTCTGCCTGTGGCAGACAGCACTAATCGATCATAGCTTCTCAACTTGTTGAGCCTGGATTTTGCTCAATGGAAGTTTTCCTTATCTTTTTTTATTTCCTGTACTAAAGCATTTTAAAGCACATTCCAGATATTGTATCATCACAATCTTGTGGAGTGCATCTCTAGAAAACAGGATGTTTTCTTACACAGCAACAGTGACATTATCACACCTAACAAATTAGCAATAAATTATTGCTATTATCTAATATCCTCCATATTATCTAATATCCACTCCATGATCAACTTTCCCTGACCATCTTAAAATATTTGAGATGACATTCAATGCAGCTGTGGAGCCCCTATACAGACAGAACTTTAAGCAGGAGAAGTGTCGTTATTCAGATGCGTGAGTCAGAAGCATCTGTAGCTGCCCACTGGGGAAACAGAAAGGAAGGATGTCTCCTACCTCAGGATGACATCGAGCCTTTAAGGGCTTCTTCCTAGATGGGACATCCATTGTCTACTTTCCTGTCCCAAAATTCTAGTTCCCAGAATCCTTATTCCGTCAGGAAATCTGGGGACCCTCCTGCGGATAAGACTCTGCAATTCCAGGTCCCAGGGCTCTCCAGGGTGACCCCAGCAGGTGGGTCCTGCTCTGTTCTGCATTGCAGGGAGTGGGTGGGTAGAGAGGTTATGGGAGCTTATAAAAGGAAAATGCTGATCCTACCCTGGAGGACATAGCATGGAAGTTAGCTCTCTCCCTGCCCAGGCTGTCCCAGGTCATCTGTCCCCTGTCAAGGTACCCCGTGTGCTTTGGAATCAACTGTCAATGTGCTAGCAGGGACTATCATGGATTTTCCATTTCCTGTGCTTGCCTGAGAGCAGACTGGAGGCTCAATTTCAGGATGCCTGGGCCTGCACAAAGGCAGTGATGAAGGGTATTGTCTGGAAAATGGCCCTTTGTGGAGATGGGTGGGGGTGGAGGCAGCAAATTAAGTATAGAGTCTTTGATCAATGGCTGTGGATTCCTCCTCAGAACTGAGAATTGTGCTGTGGCAGACAAAGGTCTGGTTTAGTGCAGGGCACACTGAAGTCCAGAGGGAAGATGCCCAGGGAAGAAGCGGCAGAGGATTCAGGCTGGGCTCTCAAGGCCCGCCGGGATCGTGCCGCAGGCCCTGCTATTAGGCTGACATAGAGGTGGGGGGCTCAGGTGGCAGGGCAGAACCAGGAGGAGGGCGGCATAGTGAGGGGATGCCGGGTCACTGGGACACTTCAGAGTAGAAAAGGAAACTTGAGGGTCTGTACTTTTGTTTGTGTTTTGAGATAGTAGGGTTTGTATTTCAAGCTCCTGTTCTTTTCCCCCCTTCTTTTTTCTTTTTCCTCCTTCCCTTCCTCCTCTTCCTCTTCTTCCTTTTCTCTCTCTTAAAAAATACAGGTGATTAATTCAAAGCTGTCCATAGCAGCCATTATCACTTGCATTCGGAACATACTCAGAGTCAAGTGGGGGAGTGTGGAAACTTTATGTGGAAGAAAAACAAAAAAATATCAAGGGGTAAAGATGTTTTTGTTACATGGATCACTTTGGTAATACTTAAGTCAAGACTATAGGTATGCGTGTCACCCAAATAGTGTTCATTGTACCTTTTAGGTAGTTTTTAGCCCCTCTGCACTTTACTAAGGGCCGTCTTATATGTCCCCCAGTTAAACTCCCACTGAATTTTACTTCCCTATGTGTACATATGTGGTTGCTCATCAGTTAGTTCCAATTTAATAACGAGTATATGTGGTGTTTCTTTTTCTTTTTTTTTCTTTGTAGTTGAGATTTTACTGGTTGTGTCGAGCATCAACACAGACATTTCAATTTGGACACAATTCTTAACATACGTACCCCAAATCTAAAAAGTCATTTATGGTAATTCATTTTTAAACAGGTATTCCAGGGATTTTCCAAATTAAAATTTGGAGGCAAATTTTCCTTACGAGGTTATCAAGTACCCAGTATCTTCAAATGTTGATAAGCTGTTATGTAAGTCCCACCAATACACAGTTTATTACCATATATGCTACATACTCAAATTTTCAGTTCTTCACAGCACAGTAACAAAATTATTAGGAAAAGGGGACTACCACAACCAAATGTTAGCGTGTACACAATTCTGACGTGGAGAGCCATGATCACAGCAGTGGTTTTCTCTAGGAAACAATTTTACAATCTGTTTCTCTAATCTTGAGAGACTTCACTTAGGAGAATGGTTGCCATCTCATCTAAACTGTTGCAAATGGCATTAATTCATCCTGTTTATGGCTGAGTAGTACTCCATGGTGTACACACACCGCCTTTTATTAATCCATACACAAATTGACGGACACTTGGGTTGATTCCACATCTTTGCGATTGCGAATTGTACTACAATAAACATTTGAGTATAGGTGTCTTTTTGATAAAAAGACATTTTTTTTTCCTTTGGGTGCCTGGTGGTGGGATTGCTGGATCAAATGGAGGTCTTTGCTTTAACTGCTTTAGTTCTTTGAGGAGACTGTCTATACTGTTTTCCATACGAGTTATATTAATTCATTTGTAGTCCCGACAACAGTGCATAAGTGGTCCTTTCTCCCTGCATCTAGGCAAGCATCTGCTGTTGGTGGACTTTTTAATAAAAATCATTCTAACAGGGGTAAGCCGATATCTCACTGTGGTTTTAATTTGAGTTTCCCTGATGATTAGTGATATTGAGCGTTTTTTCATCTTTGTCAGCCATTTGTTTCTCTTCTTTTTACAGCCTCTGTTCATGTCTTTTGCACACTTTGTAGTGGTATTGTTTATTTTTTTTCTTGATGACTTGCTTGAGTTCTCTGCAGATTCTGGTTATTAGCCCTTTACTTTATGATATGACCTTAGCCCTACTAAGGAAATTCTTGGCAGGGAAAGCAGGAATTACTCCTGTTTCTCTCTCTTTTTTTGTTTCTTTCTCTCCCTCCCTCCTCCCCTTTCTTTCTAGTATTTTCTCATTCATTTATTTAGTCACTTATTTCACCAAAGACCAGCTACTAGGGGCCATCCGATATGCCAGCCACTGTGTCCAAGACTCAGGGTAACAGGATGAAAAGGCAGACATCGGCCTGCTGTCATGAAATTTACAGAGGCCGGGTAAGACAGACACCAAACCAAGAGCATGCAGATATATGCAATGATCACATTGGGGTAGTATTATGAAGAAAACAGAAGTGCTGAGGTAGGAAATCAGATGGTCTCTTTCTTGCTTCTTCTCAGGTAGTACACACTCACTGGTGAGCACTCGCTGGCTCCCTGCCCTGCGACTATTGCCTCTGTCCTGACCCAGCTGCCAGCTCCTCCCTGGCTTCAGACAGAAGAGATTTGAGACCTCTGACTGAATCCTCTGTGTCAAGACTTTGATTGCTGGTTAAGACTTGACCTTGAACCTTACTCCTGTGCTGAGAGCCTGTCCTTTTAAAACTTCCTTTCCTACAAATATATACTTTGTTATTGAGATATAATTTACATATAGTGAAACACGCACATCTTGTTCCATCATTTTTTTCTTCGTCTTGAAACTCTGTTATTAGATACACACACATTTAGGATGGCTCTGTCTTCTTGACTAATTGACTCTTTTGTCGTGTGAAACGTCCCTTCTTACTTTTAGTCCTTGTGTTGAACCTACATTGTCTGATATTAATATAACCCACTTTAGCTTTCTTTTCATCATGTTTTGATAGAGTGTCTTAGAAAAATTTCTTTTACTTGTAACTTCTGTGTGTTTTAAGTGTGTATTTTATAAACAGAATGTAGTTGAGTATTGCTTTTTTGTTAATCACACAATTTCTGCCTTTTAATTAGAGTGTTTAGTTCATTTACATTTAATGTAATTATTGATTTGATTGGGTTGAAAAGCACTGTTTTACTATTTGATATCTATTTCTCTCTTTTGTTATTTTTTTCTTTTCTTCTCTCCTTTTTTGTCTTCTGTGAATTCTTAAGAATTTTTAATCTTTTTTTTTTTTTCTTTGCAGTTTCTGGCCAGGGCTGGGTTTGAACCTGCCACCTCTGGCATATGGGGCCAGCGCCCTACCCTTTTGAGCCACAGGCGCTGCCCTAATCTTTTTTCCTTGAGACAGAGTCTCACTTTCTTGCCCTTAGTAGAGTGCCATGGCATCATTGCTCACAGCAACCTCAAACTCTTTGGCTCAAGCAATCCTCTTGCTTCAGCTTCCCAAGTAGCTGGGACAACAGGGTTCTACCACAACATTCAGCTATTTTTTTAGAGATGGGGGTCTCACTCTTGGTTGAGCTGGTCTCAAACTTGTGAGCTCAGGAGATCCACCCTCCTTGGCCTCCCAGAGTGCTGGGATTATAGGCAAGAGTTATGGCACCTGGCCCTGGAATTTTTAATATTCTATTTTTATTTCATCTACTAGATTTAAATCTCCATCTCTTTTTAGTGGTTGTTCTAGGAATTGCAATATGCATTCTTAAGTTATCAGAGTTTACTCTCAATTAACATTATTCCACTTCACATAAAATGTAAGAATCTTACAAAATTATATTGCCATTTCTTCCCTCCTTTTTCTGTTTTTGGCATTTATATTAATTTTACAATGTTAACTCCCAAAATGCAATGTTATTATTTATGCTAGCTTAAACAGTCATTTTTTAATTTTAAATAATTTAAATATTAAGAAAAAAGTCTTTCACATTTACCCATATGCATTACCATTTCTGGTACTCTTTATTCCTTTTTTTAAATTATTGTTTCAAACTAATTGAGGGTACAAAGAATTAGGTTACAATGTTTGACTGTTAGGTAAAGTGCCTCTTCTAATTGTGTCCCGTATCCAAGAGGTGCCCCTTATGTGGGAGCACACCCATACCTCTCCTTCCTTCCCTCTCCCTGCTCCTTCATTCCCCCACCCCTCCTTGAATTGGTTTGAGTTTCTCTCTCTCTCTCTTTTTTTGCAGTTTTTGGCCAGGGCTGGGTTGAACCCTCCACCTCTGGTATATGGGGCTGGCGCCCTACTCCTTTGAGCCATAGGTGCCGCCCTGAGTTTTTCTCTTATGTGGATGTGAATTACATCATTTATTGGCTTCATATTAGAATTGAGTATATGGAACTCTTGTTTTTCCATTCTTGTGATACTTTACTAAGGAGACTGTGTTCCAACTCCATCCTGAGTTGGATTTTACATACCAAAGATGGAAAGTCTCCGTCTTTTTAAATGACTGAATAGTATTCCATGGTATACACATACCACAGCCTGTTAATCCATTCCTGGCTTGACGGGCGTTTAGATTGTTTCCATATCTTGGTGCTTGTAAATTGTGGTGCTTTTTATTCCTTGATGAGGCTCTTGCTCCCATCTGGTACCAATCTTCTTCAGCCTGAGGGACTTCCCTTAACTTTTCTTGCAGTTCATATCTGCTGGTGATGAATTCTTTCAGCTTTTAATTATTTTGTAATTTCTCTGTTTTACCTTCTTCCTTGAATGATTTCTGGATATAGATTCCTAGAGCAATGAGTATTTTTCCTTTAGAATTTTCAGATCGCTATTGCCTTCTGCCTTGCACCATATTTACCGGTAAATCAGTGGTCATTTTACCGTTTTATCTTCATTTCCCTATCTCTATGCATGTTTTTGTTTTGTGGCTAATTTTAGAATTTTCCTGTTATCTTTGCTTTTCAGAAATTTGATTATGTGCCTTATTGGTGGTAGTAGAGGTGTGTGTGTGTGTGTGTGTGTGTGTTTGTGTATACATGTTTATGCCTTGTGGTTTGCTGAGCTTCTGGGATTTGTGGGTTGACATTTTCATTGCATTTGAAACATTTCCATTTAAAAAAAAAAACTAATAGACTTTATTTTCTAGAGTAGTTTTAAGTTCGCAGTAACATTGAGTGGAAAGTACCCCTTCCTCTCACACACAGGCAGCCTCCCCTTCCACCGACATCCCACCTCAGTGCAGCACATTTATTACAGGCAGCGACCTGCCACTGGCACATTATCTACCAGAGTCCGTAGTTTACACTGGGGTTCACTCTCAATCTGTGAGTTGACAAATGTATAATGTGCCCACCATTACAGCATTATAAAGAATGATTTTCCTGCTCTAAAAGGCCTCTGTGCTCTGCCTATTCATCCCTCCTTTTTCCGCCTTGAATTCCTAGCAACCACTGATCTTTCTACTGTCTCCATGGTTTTGCCTTTTCTAGGATATCATATAGCTAGAATCATACACTAGTAGCATTTTCAGATGGTTTTTTTCACTTAACAATAAGCTTTTTTTTCCTGCCATTTTTCTATTTATTCCATTGTTCCTATTTTCTTTTTATTTTTCTTTTTTTTATTACATGATAGCTGTGTACGTTAATGCAATCATGGCTTGAGGCTGATAGCTCATCTCTTTTTAGTGCTGAATAATACCCTATTGTACGGATGATGCCACAGTCTGTTTATCTGCTCACCTATGGAAGGACATCTTATCTACTTCCAAGTTTTGGCAATTATGGTGAAGCTGCTGTAAACATTCCTATGCAGGTGTTTGGTAGACATAAGTTTTCTACTCATTTGGGTAAATACTAAGAAGGATGATTGTTGTATTCTATAGTAAGAATATGTATTTTTTTTAAATAAAAAAATCTGCAAAACTGTTTTCCAAAGTGGCTGTTCCATTTTAGATCCCAACCAGCGAAGGATAAGAGTTAATAGTCCCACATCCTCGTCAGCATTTGGTATTGTCAGTGTTTTAGATTTTGTCAATTCTAATAGATGTGTAGTGCTATCTAATTGTTTTAATTCTCGATTCTCTAACGATGTGAGATGTTGAGTATCTTTTCCTATGCATATTTGCCGTCAATATATAATTTTTGGCAAGGTATCTGTTTAGGTATTTTGCTCATTTTAAACTGCATTTCTTGTTTTCTTATTGTTGACCTTTAAGAGTTCATTGCATATTTTAGATAATAGTTCTTTATCAGGTATAGTCTTTTGCAAATTTTTTTTCTCCAATAAGACTTTTCACAAAAAGACAAGTCTGTGGCTTGTTTTCATAGTTTCAAGCTGTTTGCAAATTCACCATTCTTTTCTTTTTTAGTTTCCAGTCTATTGTTAAGCTCATCTAGTTAATTTTTCACCCCGGGTGTTAAATATTTCATGGTTTATAATTTCTATTTGATTCCCTTTATTGTTTCCATTTTTCAGTTGAGGTTCCTCATTGATTCACTCATTATGTACATATTCTCCTTTAAGTCCTTAAACAAATTTATAATGGAAGTTTTAAAGTTCTTTACTGATAATTCCAACACTGGTGTCACCTCTAAGTCTGTTTCTATCGATAAATTTTTCTTCTGGTTATAGGTTGTATTTTCCTGCCTTGTATTTTTAGCACCTAAAAATTGCATGCTAGACATTATGGATGCTGTATTACTGAGATATGGATTTTTATTGTCTTCTTTTAAAAGAGTGTTGTGTTTTTGTTCTGGTAGGCAGTTAATTTGCCTATGAATCTGCTTGGCTCTGCTATGGATTGATTTTAGGCTTTGATAGGGCAGGTATAGAGTAATCCTTAAGGCCTTTTTGAAGTCTGCTGAATGCCCAGCATGTTCAGTAAGATCTCTCTACTCCGACTGGTCTTAACTTCACCATTCCCCAGCACTGTGAGATTTCCAATAACACAGTTTGGCTTACAGCATGCCAGGAGCTCTTCTCCACCAGAAAGTACAAAGTCTTACCCTGTGTATGCGCAGCTAAGAATTGAACCAAAGACTGTATAGATTCCTGGTGCTCCTTCTCCTGGCATCTTCCAACTTTTACCTGCTCCACTGCTATGAACTCCCATCTCTGATTCCTTCATCCAGCAGGACCTCTGCTCTTTCTCTGGCTCCACTCCCCATGCTGAGGTTTGGAATGTGCCCACTGGTAGAAAGCACAGGGTAGATGTCAAACTCACCTCCTGTGTTTCCCTTTCTCAAGGATCACAGCCAGTTAGGAGTTTACTTGCAGAGTAAACCATGAAATCTTATTGGATCTCAGCTTCCCTTATCCTGTTCCGCCCTTGGCTGTCCTGTGGCCTTTCTCCTGGGGGTGAGGATGTAGGAGAGGATGGGGGGGATGGTCAGTGGGGGGAAATGGAGCCCAGGGAAGGCACTGGGGCATTGTTCCCTACATTTTGTTTGTAAGTTCCCAGCAGCACTGCTGAGAGGGAGGAAGCCATGTGTTATTAGCTTTTTGAAGAGGCAGGGAGGGAGGGGCTGCAGGGGAGTGCAATTAACAGACAGTTTGAGACTGATGAAGTGGATAATGATAGGTGCTAGGACAGATTTTCATCTTAAAAAGAAAAAACTATGCCACAGAGAGAGAGAGACTTTGCACATTAATCTACTCAGACCTGACTCTTCCAGAATGCACATCCTGCCAAAAGGCCAAGGATTAGAGGATTCTGAGTTTGGGCCAGCTCCTCCTTCCCAGGTAGCCTCCTTGGGAACTGTCACCCCTATCCTCATTATCGCTAACATTTAACAAGCCATTTGGGCCAAGTCCTATGCGACTCATCTTTTTGAGCGTTCCCTCATTCAGTGTCCTCATACAACTCTGTGAAGACACTTTATTAGTGCCCATTTTACAGATGAACCAACTGAGGTGCAAGGAGATGGAGGAACATTCCTAAGTCACCTTGTTAGTAGGTGGTGAAGCTGAGTTTCCCACTGTGGTCTGACACCAGAGGCTGAGAGATGCGGTCTCGGTCTCATGGGGCGGGTTTATCTGGCATGGCGATTGTCCTTAAGTAAGAAGGAGCACATCTCTGGAGCCTGCTGCCCCAGAGGTCCTAGCTAGACTCTGGGTCAGGCACATTTTCTCACTTCAGCTTTGTTTTGTTTTTTCAGTCATTCAACACCTATGGAGGAAAAAACTATTATTACATACAAGGAAATGGTATTAGAGCAATTAAATATCTTGCCCCCAAAGCCCACATCTTACAACTGATGGAACAGTGTTAAAATTCATTAAACTTTTATACAACAATTACATATTTAATGCCTACTATGTGGAGGACTTATCGTAGGTGCTATGTATAGAGCAATGAATGAAACAGTCAAAATCTCTGTCCTTTAGGAGCTTATGTTCTCCTGGGAGGCTTATGTTCTCCTGGGTTAAGAGAACATAAATGAATCAGCCAGTTGGAGGGAAATGGTAGAGAGAAAACGAAGGCAGGGGAGCTGGGGAGGGGAGGGGAGGCATGGTGTGGCGGTTGTAATTTTGCATAAAACATCAGGAAAGCCTCACTGAGGATATGAATTTTGAGCCAAATCTTAAGGGAGGTGAGGGATGCAGCTGTGGAAATCTTATGGAAGGGGATTCTAGGCGAAGGGAACAGCAAGTGTGAATATCAGCAGGCTCAGAGTGGCTGAGTCACACAACCTGGTGGGCAGCATTCATGAAAATGACCGGGTGAAGGGCTTCTCCTAGAGGTGTGCAACCCTGCTTCCGGGGCAGGGTAGCTACAGCAGAGTGTCAGAGGTGAGACCAGGGACCTTGAGACAGAGGTAATTGCAGCCCCAGTGCATGGGGTCTTTTCAGCTATTATATAGATGTGGCTTTGTTCAAGTGAGAATGAAGAATTGGAGGGTTTCGAGCAGAACAGTAGCCTTTTCAGTGAATCCTCTGGCTGGAGAAGGGTCCTGAGGCGAAGGCAGCAGGTAAATGGCGTGAGGAAGGATGGTGGCCTTGGACCCAGTTGGCAGCAGCAGAAGAGGGAGGAAGTGATAAGATCCTGCTGATATTTTGAAAGGGAAGCCAGCAGGGTTTGCTCGTGGATTGGATGTGGAGTGTGAGAGAAGGTAGAAAGAAGTCCAGAATGACTCACATTTTCTTTCTGACCAGCTGGGAAGATGGGGCCATGAGTCCCACAGGAAATGCCCGTTTAGTCTGCAAGAAGTCCCAGTAGAGGTGGGAACACGTTGGGGTCAGGCAGGAGCTGTGGGTGGACCCAGATCCTCAACTCTTTCTCTTCTGTTCAGGCACAAAGTCTCTCCTGATGTGAACAGGGAGGCGAGTTGAGATGTTCCCAGATGGGCACAGTCAGTCTCTTTGAGAGCCTTCAATTTGCCCCCAAGTTTTGCCTTCTCCTTGGGTTGCCACTCTGATGCTCTCTGCTCCATGGCTGAAATGATCCCACTTGAAGCCCAAGTCCTGGAGAGTCCCACCGGCATCCTCCCTTAGTTCAGGTGAGACAGCCAGGTATTGTGGAAAGAACCCACCAAAAACCTGTGAGTACGGGGTAAGTACCACCCACCTCTGTGTGACTCTGGGGCCTCTCAGCTTCATTCCTCCATCTGTCCAGCGGGGACTGTAGAAGCATCCACCATTGGGTTAGGTTGTAAGGCTTAAGTGGAGCAATGCCCATTATGGGGGGCAGTGGGCAGAAGGTCATTCTCTCACCAGGGCCCAGTTCCCTCCTCTTCTGCTGGGCTCCATTGCTGGGAGTCCCTCCCTCTTTCTCTCCCCCAGTTAACATCTTACATGCCGAATTTGAGGTCTGCGAAGCAGTGTCCCTGTTCCTCTCGCCTTTACTGAATAACATCTCTATAGTGCCCAGGAGATTTATTGCAGAGGCAAGAAGGATTTTGCCGCCAGACAGGCCTGAATTCCTGGCATGTCCCTGCCTCTGCCTTTGGGTGATTTTAGAAATATTACTGGACTACTTGAAGCCTCAGTTTCTTCATCTATAGAATAGAACCTTATCAAGGAGGCGTTCTGAGAATTAAATATTAGGTCATCAAATCTGAAATGTCTGATTTTGAATCAAAAGTTTACTTTATTATATATATCTCAAATAAGAAGCAATCCAGTTAATCAAAGTATGCTCCTAAACTATCAGCACAGCCATCTCAGCAGTAGCCTGTTCATGCCAGCAGCAAAGAAGCCTGGAGAGCCAGTGACGGTGAAATACAGAAAGGCATTTTCCACAGTTTGTTGATTGACTATTTTTTCCTTAGAAGAAATGTTCCACAGCCTGGAGGAAGGGATAGTCAGTTGGTGCAAGGTCCATGAATATGGTGGGTGACAGAGTTTTCAAGTCCCAGTTCTGTAGTGTGAGCAGCACCATTTGTGTGACATGTTGTGAAGTGTTATCTTGCCAGAGGATTGGCCTGTCTCTGTTGATCTTTCTCGGCTGCTTCATCACAAGCATCCTCATCATGTCATCCAGCCGGTTGACAAAAGAAAAGTCTTGAAGGAGCTGAGGTTTTTGTAATCCCTTGTAATCAATCGATCTACCAGGTTTCATGAAGCTGGAGAGGATGATGCCAGCACTGGACCACTACACCGACCCCAGGAACTTTTTTTGATGAATATTCACTTTTGTGCTTTGTCTTTATCTAACCATTGTGCTGAACGTTTGCGATTGTCAGAAAGAATCCATTTTTCATCTCACGAAACAATGCAGCTTAGAAATGGTTCACCTTTGTGTTGTTACGGCAAAGAAAGGCAAGCTTTGAGATGATTTCTCTTTTGATGCTCATTTAATTCATAAAGAACCTGACTATCTAGCTTCTCTACCTTGCCGATTTGTTTCACATGGTCCAATACTGTTGGAATAGTAATGTCAAATCTTGCTGCTAATTCACACACGGGCTGAGATGGATTCCCTTTCACTACAGCTTTCAGCTCATCATTATCTGCCTTGGTCTCAGGTCGCCCAGATGGCCCAACCATTGACGTACTGCATTCATTATCCACAGCCTTTCCAAACACCTTTTTGATATTTTGGGCTATCTGCACTGCACTGGTTCCATAATGAAACTCATATTCAAAAATGTCCCTATTTTTTTCTATTTGAGACAGCCTCACTGCATCACCTTGGATAGAGTGCCATAGTATCACCATAGCTCACAGTAGCCTCTAACTCTTGGGCTCAAGCAATCCTCCTGCCTCAGCCTCCCTAGTAGCTGGGACTATAGGTACCTGCCGCCATAACTGGCTAGTTTTTCTATTTTTAGTAGAGGTGGGGTCTGGCCGTTGCTCAGGCTGGTCTCTAACTCCTGAGCTCAGGCAATCTGCCACCTGGCCTCCCAGCCAATAACACAAAGTTTTGATTTATCCATGGTTTCATAAAAGTTGCTGTAAAAAAAAAATTGAAAGATAATCACAAGCCAAAATGTGCGTTTGAATGGATGAGGATGCACCTTCACAACAAAAAGTAAAACCAGGAAGTGTCAAAGTGAAATGTCAGCGATATCAACTATCCAACTTAGAGCTTGAGGAAATCGGACATTTCCTACTTAATAACCTCTGGCCCTCATGCAAGGAAAGCTCAGCGATGCAAATCCTTGTCGGCACCAACCCTCACGCAGATCCCACCACTTGGCTGCAGGTTTTCCACCTGGAGGATGAGGAGACCAGGGGCCAGTAAAAGTTTTCCTGTAGTGAGCCGGAGAGTAAACACTTTAGGCTGTGCGGGCTGCAAGGCCTCTTTGGCAGCTACTCAGCCCTGTCCCTGGAGAGCAAAATCAGCCTCAGACAATACGTGCATGAATGAGTGAGGTCGTGCTCCAGTAAAACTTCATTTACTAAAGCGGGTGATGGGCTGAATTTAGCCCAAGGATCTGATCTAGACTGGTCTTTTCACCTAACGAAGAGAGGAGAAAGAAGCCCAGAGCTCACCGGCTCTGCTGCAGGTGGTGAGCACTTTGCCCAGGGAGGGAGGACAGTCAGGAAGGAGGCCTGACTCTCAGGATCCTGTCCTGAATTATTCTCTTATTCTTCCAAGTGGGTGAGCTCTCTCTCCCCTGGTGTGTTATCAGTTGCACACATGCTAGTTACTGATTAAATATTCATGTGATTGGTTTAATATAACAATGTATCTTTGACACCATCTTGGGAGCTTCTGGATTTGTTCTGTAGAAAGAGCTGTGAAATCAGAGGTAAGGAAGGAATGGTGGGCTGGTCCAAAGTCCTTGGTGACTCAGGCACTGGGAGACACTGTCAACATGACCAGGACTGTCTCCCAGCGCCAGCAACCAGGCGCTGCCAATGCTCTGTAGCTGTGATATTCTTCCTTTGGTCTCTCCTAAAAAAAAAAAAAAAAAAAAAAACAATCCTCTGAAAGAATCTCATCTATTAATGTGATTATTAATCTGGAAAAAAACTCCACTTCTCAATAAAATGAATCTATGACAAGACAGATGTAATAAACCTGGTTAGGATTTATGATGCACCCAGGCAGCATTTTGCAAAAGATAATGTTCCCCTGTAATGTTGATTTGCCGGATGAGAACCATGTAATTTATTCTGTCAATGTACGTAAGAAATGTTATCTGTGTGGGGAATGACTGATGGCCTCATGAAAGCTGGCAGGGAAACAAATAAAACAATTTGGGCCTTAAAAATATAATCACCTAATGATCATGTCCCAATGTTTGTGACGTGGAATGCAGAGCTGGGAGCTGTGGCGGTTGTGAATTTGTTGCCCAGACGCAGGGCTCTTTACCCTTGAGCTTGGCACCAGAGGGCAGCAAGGAGCCCTCACAGTCTCGGGTTCCTCCCCTGGGGTCTTGACTCAGGCTGTTCCCTCTTTAAGGCCCAGTTCCGGGGTCTCTCCTCCACAGCAAGCTTCTGTGCCTGCAGCTCCTGGAACACACATCATGGCAACAAAAGGGACTTTGCTTCGTTAGGGTGCTTGCAGCCAGCTTCCGCCTCTTTTCATGCCACTCATCACTTGCTCCCTTGAAATTCAGTGTGGATGTCCTTTTCTCTTTGAGACTACACTGCCTCTTGGTTCAGTATCCTCCACTGATCATTTTATGAGTGCTTACAAGCGCCCACTGAGTGAACAAGCGCCCAGAGGTATGGCAACCGCTCATTGAGCCCTTCAAGTGTGTCACACACTGTGCCAGGTGCTTTACAACACGGTCATCTGTAATGGAACCTCCCAGAGAGGTAGGCACCGTCAATGTCGCTTCCTGTTTGCATCACGAGAACTGAGGCTCTGAGGCCACCTGCCTTGTCCAAGGTGGCAAGTGGAGGAGACAGGACCAAATCTGGGTGGCAGGGCACAATTCAATCCTGAGGCGCCCCTTCCTTGGGTTTCTTCCCTTGGTTTCTATACCCCACACCGTCCTGGGTTTCCTCCCACTTCTCTTATCACTCTTCCTCATTCTTCTTTCCAGAGCCTTCTTCCTCCATCGTTGGTGCCCACCAGTTCTGTGCTCAGCCTCCCTTCCTCACTCAGTGGTATGTCCTACTCATCCCCTTGACTTTCACAGTTGGATCCTGACCCCGACTCTCCTGTGTCCAAAGTCCCTCCAGTCACTGGTTGTTCCCAAGTGGACATTTCCAAGGTTCTTCCAGACTGAACCCATCCTCACTGCTCCACCTGTTGCTTCCTACCTCTGCTCCTCCTTCTCTGCTCCTGGGCTCGTAGGCTTCCCCTCCCCATCCACCCACCTAAATGTCTAGGTGGGAGCCTGAGAGCCACCTTGAGCAGCCCCTACCCTGCGGTTAAAGGTTGACACATTCCCAGGTGGAGATCCTCGGCAGGGTCTCCACTTACTAATCCCTCCTGGAACTTCACATATGCCACCTCCCACTGTGCCCACTCTTGTCCACTCTGCTTTTATCCAATAGATCTTTGAGTCTCAGCAGACATAGCACCTCCCCCAGGAAGATTTCTCTAAACTTTTCAGGCCAAGTTTAGTTCCCCTTGGCCTGCTCCCATTGCACCTTAAGGATCTTGTCATTCTGTATGGCCAGGGTCTATTTATAGGCCTTTCCCCTGGACAGCACCTCCTGAGGGCAGGAACCTGATGTGATGGACTCAGGATGTAGGTGCACCGGGCAGGGTTGGGTGCCTAGGGGCTGCTCACAGACTCTCTGCCGAGCGGGTGAGTCACGGAGGGATGTGGGCCCCAGCATGAGCTACAGACCTCAGGCAGATGCACCCCAGGTCTCAGGCACTTCTGGTCCCTGAACATGGCCCAGTGCCCTTTGGGAAGGCAGGAACCCAAGACAACCACAGGGATTGGCCTCTCTGCAATGTCATGGGGCTGGAGATAAATGGCTGGGGTCATCAGAGGGTGTGGACAGGGAATCACAGGACAAGGGTGAGGCCAGGCCATGAGGACATGAGGCTGTCTCTGGCCTTGACAATATGAGTGGAGGCAAAAGTACAGGATGAGAATCACACAAAGCCTCTTCCTAGGCCAACGCCTGGAGGTGACAGGTCAGCAAAGGCCAGTCCTGAGGATGATGTGCTGGTTGAGGTGCCAGAGGTAGGGCTGAGAAGGCTTCCACATCCCTCCCTGACTCACACACTCAAAGATACCAGCTGCAGGGCCTGGTAGAAGACCTTGGATCTAGGGCACAGCAGACAGGCTTAAGGCCAAGTATTACAGCTGGGCCAGTGGACGTTGGGTCTGGGGAATGTAATGTAGCATTCAGTACCTGGCAAGAATCTTCACGCCAGAAGATTCAAGTAAAGAAAGGATACAGCCCATCTCTGACCTCTCTTGACTTTCTTCTTTCCTCTGGAATCTCTCTCAGGACTGACATGTTCCCAGGGATTCTGCCCTGAGCAATACAGACTCCAGTTTAAAAGATCTCCTCTCTGGCCCCAGGTGTCAGGCACCTCCCTATCCTCCCATTGCGTAGGTCTGCCAGGACTCCTATAGTTCTTTGCACAAGTCCCCAGTCACAACCACAAGGGATCTGCTCTCTGCTGCAATGAGCACGGAAAGTAAAGTGTACAGAAAAGTTAACCAACACTTTTTCATGAATGAGGTAGTTTAATCTGCGTGAATGTAGCTTCCATTCATATTAATGGCTTAACATGGATGGAGCAGTTACAACGTGTCAGCCACTGTGCTAAATTCTCCACACACATTATTTCAGTTAAGCCTCACAGCAGCCCTCTGGGATTCTGCTTTTATCATCCTCAGTTCTACGAATGAAGAATATGAGTCTCACAGAGGAAATGCCTTCCCCAAGGTCACACGGCTGAGAAGGAGACGGAGCTTGTGTGCGTAACATCTCCGCTACCCTTGTTTTGGGTTTGGGCAGGAAAACCAGTCTTCCCCCAGCCTCGGAAGGAGCCCTTTTCAGCCACAAAGAGAGCAGACAGACAACACAGAAAGGCTGATCAGTAAGCAAGAAGCCGAGCAGTAGATGAGAAAACGGAATCACTTTCTTGTCTTTAAAATAATAGGTTTATATTAATTTAAAAGTATTCTCACTTCATTGTCCATGAGAAGAAATCCAAGTCTGAGTCCTGCCTGTGTCACTCCTCTTTCTCTTCTTGCAAAGCTGGGTTTTTCTCACCTGCAGGTCTCAGCTTGGAGGTCCCATCCTCAGGGAAGCCTTCCATGACTCAACAGATTACTCCATGGTTCTCTGCTGGCCTCCTTGTTGTTCCCTTCATAGCACTGATTTGTGTAGCACCATTTGCAATTGTGTGTGTGAGTGTGTGTGTGATCTGTTCTCCTCTCCCCACTAGACCATAAGCCTGCTGAGAGGAGGCACCAGCCCCCATGCACTCCCCCTTGTAAAAGCCTGATGCCTACCAGGTGCCCCGTAAGCATTTGTCTAAAAGACAGATAAAATGTGTGGTGTATTTTTATATATTATCATTCACAAATCCATTTTTATATTTTCTGATCTTATTTAATAACATATCACTTAAGAATAATTTGAGATCCATTGCAATATGCTGACTGGGGAATCATGTAAATGTGGTTATTACTTTCCAGCTATCAGCGATGCGCTCGTGTTCTTGGAAGGCAGAGAGATAGAATAATCGAAACGGCTTTGCTGAGGGAGTTGGGAGATCTGGGTATGAGCCTTGGCTTCCCTGCTTACTAGCTGTGTGACCTTGGGCATGACCTTTTCCCTCTCTGGTCCTGAGTTTCCTCAGCTGTAAAATGAGCTTGGATCTGGGACTCTCTAGGGCTCTTTCAGCTGTTAAAGCATAAACTCTGAGAGTTATATAAACTGAACTTGTATGTGACTGAGACGATTGGATTTAAGGCATCAACGCCTATTTGGAGTTGCACTGGAACTAGAAGGGCCTTTTGCTGGGACTCAGTCCCCCACTAAAGTCTGGATGCCTCCTCATGTCACCTTCCCTGTGGGAACCTCCCCATCACCATGGGCTGTGTTGGGGGTGGTGATTGGGGGGGAGCTGCCTCCTTTCCTACCTGAAGGGGCTGGTCCTCTGTCTTCCCCATCCTGAGAAGCACTGGAAGCTGAAGCCTGGCAAGAAAGAAGCTGCAAAAAGGAAGACAATTTTCCCATTTTTTACCCCCCACTTCTATCTCCTCATTCTCAGACCATAAAGCATCCAATCAGTGTGCAGTGACTGGGCTGGGACGAGAGTCAGAGAAGATGCGACTGAGTTTCCTGCTGCAGCCCGAGGCGCCCGGAGGAGCCCGGGGTCATGGGGTCTGCCAGGGCCAGTGCTGCAATGCCTATTAATCCGTATTTAAGTGGGTTCATCAGCGTGGAGCGGCTGCCGGCGCTGCTGAGCTCAGCCCGGGCCCAAGGAGCTGGGAGCTGGGTTAATAACACCTTATTTAGCAGAAAATTCCACTCCACTGGAGCATGTTTCAGAAGGAGTTTGATTTGAATGAGGATTGATGTCAATCCTGCAAGGCACAGGCGCCCAGAGCTGCTGCTGCAGCCACGACGATAAAACAAGCCATTTGTGGTGACCGCGGGGGTAGAGGCAGAGTGCTCCAGCACCCGGGTCTCTTCACCCCAGCGCCTGTTCCTGCATTAGATAGCGGACAGTCCAGAGGATCAGGTGGCGTGGGGGCCGATGAGGGGGTAAGAGGGGTGTTTCGGCTTTGGACCCAGCAGAGCAGGACTCGGATTTGGGAACCGTCAGTTCTTAGCTGTGTGTTCTTGGGCAACTTGGGTAACTTCTCAGGTCTTGGTGAACTCATCTCCACTGCAGCAGAGATGGCAGGACCGGACCTACCTGGGAGAGTTGATATGAGGCTTAAGGGAGCCAGAGCTTAGCGGGTTACAGAACTAACATACTTCTTGTCATGGGATTGGCCCTGAGTCCATTTGAAATCCCGTTTCACTTCTGTCCAAGGTCAAGGTGAGGACATGGATGGGAAGTGAGAAAAGAAGTGTGGATTACCCCGCACCGCACCCGTGTGGGGTGGGACTTGATGGTGACTTTTGCCCCAACCTATGGGATAACTTGGACTCAGAATCTAGTGAAAAACTAGACCCCTAGTGCTCTCAACTCCTGTCTTTTACCCAAAGGTGGGGCTGGCATGCCCTAATGGCTCCAGGTCCGGGGGTGTCCCCGGAGGTTCAGATTAGAGACAGTGTGGTCAGGTCAGTTGGTCTCCATAGGCCCATCTCTAACAGCAGTGAGGAAGGAACTCTCTGCCTTCCTTTAATCCCTTTTTCCCCTGCTTCTGTTTTGTAGCCTCTGCACATTCAGAATGCAGGGAGAGAGAGATCTCGAGGGGAAATCAGGAGGCCTGAGTCCTGGTCTCTCCTATACCTGCCCCACTATATGGCTGCTTCCTCACTGACCTCTCCGGGATCCCACCCCAAACCCAAGGCTGTAACGTTCCTAGATTTTGCATCTGAGCAGGAGAAGTTGAGTCACTGGCCTCACAGCTCTGGCAGGGATCACAGCCCCCTCCTCAAGGCAGGAGTCGAGAGCCACGGCCACATGTTTTCCAGGGACGGGACCTGAGAGCGGGTGCACCTGGCACCATTGTGTCTCCACCGAAGGGTTTTGTAAGCGCCTCGGAACGGGGCCCAAAGAAGCTTTCATTTTTACTTTTAAATCTCTATGGGCTTGTGGTTCTTGCGGAGCTGATTTTAGTTCTTCTCCTTCTCCGGCCCTTTCAGACAGGAGCTGGATGACAAGGCATGGGCATGATTGTGTTTGCCCAAATGCAGATAATATCAGATGTGGCAGATCCGCTGAGCCCCAGCTTCCAATGAGAAGTAGAACACAATAAACAGGTACCAGAGGGGGGATAAATAGGGAGGATTAAATCTGAACAAAGGCTGGAACATCTGGGACTTACAAAAGCTTGTTCAGAGAATTGCTCGGGAGAGAAAGGAACGAAGAAGAAAGCAGCCCACTTCACCCGGTCCCGGCCCTTCTCCTGGGCTCCGGCGGGAGCACAATGCATGCAGGGGCGGCCTCTTGAGATGGGCGGATGAGGCTGGAGCAAAGCAGACTCTGTGCTCCTAGAGAATCCCAAAAGGCAGAGCTCTGGTAAGGCCCCCGCTGTCCTGAGACAGAGGCCAAGGGACACCCAGGCCCTCATCCCCTCATGTCAGTCTTCATTGTCCCTCCTAAGCCGACTCCACTCTCCAGCAGGGGTCCTAAATCTCCTCTCTCACAAAGTCCTTGTGGCTTCCCGGAGATAAGGACACAGTCTCTACTCTCCCTTGCATCATGTCTGGCCTCACTTCCTCGGGACCTACTTCCCTGATAAAGCATGGCCCTATTTCAGCTCCTGGTTGACTGAGTGGATGGGGAAATAATTTCCTTTTAAAAAGTACCTTATACGAGTCTCTTGGGCTGATCCACTCTTTTGCAGCCCCGGGTCTGACAAGCACTTCTCCCTAGCATGGTTTTCTTAGTTGCCTTCTTTGCTGTCTGTCTCATCCCTATAGCCCACGTAATGGGATAAAATATATACAAATCACGTAGCAGATAAGGAACTTGTTTCCAGCACATATAAAGAGCTCTTACATCCCAAGAATAATTTTTTTTAAAACCCTCAATTTAAAAAATGGGCGAGCAATTTCAATAAAATTTTCTTCAAAGACGAAATACCATTTTCTGATAAAGACATGAAATGATGCTTAATATCATTAGCCACTAGGGCAATGCCAATCAAAACCATGATAAGATACCACTTTAGACCCATTGGAATGGCTTAAATCAAAAAGACAAACAAGCATTCACAAGTAAGTGCAGAAATTGCAATCCTGACATGTTGCTAGCCAAATTGTAAAGTGGTGCAGCCACTTTGGGGACAATTTGATAGTTCCTCAAAAAGTTAAAAATAGAATTAATCCTATAACAGAGTAATTCCACTTTTGGATATATATCCACAAGAAATGGAGACACATGTTTACATAAATATTTGTACATGAATGTCCATGGCAGGATTATTTGTAATAGCTAAAAGTGGAAATAACACAAATAACCATCAACTGATGAGTAAGCAAAATGTAGAATACCCATGCAAAGGAATATTACTCAGCCATCAAAGGGAATGAAGTACTAATATATACTACAGCATGGATAACTTTGAAAAAATGATGATAGGTGAAAGAAGCCCGTCACAAAAGATCACATATTGTACGACTGCATTTATATGAAATGTGAAGAATAATAGGCAAATCCATTGAGACAGAAAGTAGAACAGGGGTTGTCGGGGGCTGGTGGCAGAGGGGTACGAGGAGTGACTGCTAATCGGTATGGGGTTTCTTTTGGAGGTGATGAAAATGTTCTAAAATTAGATAGATAATTACACAACTCCGTGACTATACTAAGTATCACTGAATTGTACATTTTAAAAGGGTAAATTTTATGGTGTGTGAATGACACCTCGATAAAAATGTGGTTTTGAAAGGCTGCATAGCTTCCCTATTGCACTCAAGATGCAGTTCGACCTCCTTGGCATGACTTACTAGGGTCCTGCGGAGGGTGGTTTCTGCTGATCCCTGCAGACTGTCTTTTGTTCTTCACCCCAGCACTCGATACTCCAGCCTCAGGGTGGATTCCTCAGTGTGTCTCCCACATCCTTATCTTTGCACCATACAGCACAGAGGCTCTGACCAAGGGCTTGGGAGGCACAGCCTAGATTTGTAGACTATCATTTCCAGCAGTCTCCTTGCCATACAAAGGCCAGACCAATGTGGGTTCCATCCTCGAGAACCAGAGGATACACTAAAAGCTTGATGACCTCTTGCACTAGGTGCCTCTATTGACCATCTTTCCTAGACATGCCAGTTTTGTTAGATATTGGAAACTCGGTCTCAGAGACAAACACTGGTCTTCTGGTTGGTGGTAGGCTCTCAAGATGTAAAGCCAGGTAGGATCAGGGGCAGAGCCACCATACTGAACTGGGCATGGGATGAATATAAGAAAAAAACTGGCCAGCAGAGACGGAAAACATGCAAGAATGGGGGTTGGGGGTGGAGAGAAAAGGAAAGAATGAAAGGAAAGAAAGTAAAAGAAAAGATAAGAAGAGAAAAAAGAAAGCAAGAGAAGAGGAGAGGAGAGAAGGGAAGGGAAAAGAAAGGAAAGGAAGGGAAGGGAAGGGAGGGAAAGAGAGAAAGAAAGAAGGAGAAAAAAGGAAAGAAAAAAGGGTAAAAGAGAAAGGAAAGAAAGAAAGAGGGAGGAGAGAGGGAGAGAGAGAAAATGAGAGAGAGGGAACACACCTTGGAGAATGAACAGAGGAAGACAAGGTTCAGCCATCCTTCTGAGCTTGTGTTCTGTGAGGTAGATGCCCTGTATATATTTTGGATGTCCCCTCTTCATGTGTGCAAACCAAGCAGGTCTTCTAGACACCCTCCTTCAATACTGAGAATGTCCTTTCATGCCCTTTAAGACCCCAGTAGGCCTCTGCTATCCAGGTGTGCATTTAGCCTTTCTTGCCCCAGTGACAGAGGCTCTGTGACTTTGTCCCCAGCATGTAACAATGCACGACCTGTTATTGTCCATTCCATTTACTCTTTGAGCTTCTAAGATCTGGGATTGGGCAGGCAATTTTTTAGCTTCAGCTTTTCTGCTGGCAAATTCTTCTGGATGGCAGCTGGGACCTTTAAATCTTGTGTGTACCAGATTAAACTCCTCTTTCTTTTCCTTATGGTTCCCTCTAAACCAGCCACCTACCATCACTCTCCACTTTGAGCTTGTCACTATTGTCATGCAAGTTTCCCAGGTGGGAAGGTTGGCTATCAGCTGACTCTGTTCTCTCCCTCAGCTCCTAGCAGCACATCCTTCCTCCACGTCCTGATCTCTCCCACCCACTGCCTCTTTGCTGCCTCTCGCCTGTCCCCTTTACTGTTGCTGTACACACACATTGGCTGTATGATGCTCCCTGAATACTGTCTTGACATCAGCTAAGGCAACTGCCAAGTATCAAGTACCTACTGTGAGTTTGTGTACTGTGCCAGAAAGATTACCTTTTTAATTCATTCTACTATAATCTTAGGATGAGGCTTTCAGTTTTTCCATCTCATAAATGAGAGATCTGAGGTTCAGAGTGATTAAGTAATTTTCCATTCTATTCCTAATTCCATCATTTAGGAACAAGTGACTTAAAAACAAGTCATGATTTAAACTCAGGTCTATCTGGTCCCTCCTCTTTCAGGTATGGTAGACTGGGTAAGGTTATTCCCCTGATGAGCGAACTTCCATGTAGCTATTCCCCAGAGATAAAGTCCAGAGACATTTTCTTGAAAGTCAAGGCCTTCCATGAGCTGGCTCCAACCTGGATCTCCATTTACACTGCCTAGCTTGTTCTTCTCACTCATCTTTTATTTGCCCCTTTGAATTTTCATTTGGATCATTTGGCCCACATAGATAAGTCCTCCTTCTAGCAGAAAGATGTGATGTTCTGATGTAATTGCCTATCACAGGCTTTCCCTGAACACACACAGAATAGCCCCTCTTTTGCTCTGCAATAAGAGAAGGGTTTTGGCAAATCCAGTACATGCCTCTTGAGAGGGTGGGAGGAGCATAAGATAGGAAAAGGAGAATTCATGATGACTGAATAAAAAAATTACCATTGAGAATTATTAGGACAGTGGTTCTCAACCTTCCAAATGCTGTGGCCCTGTTGGTCATGACCCACAGGTTAAGAACCACTGTAATTAGGGTGTCTGTATAATTTATAATCTAAACCAAAACACTTCAAGTGAAAAAGGTTCTATTAATCATTACACTGGGACAACAGGCAGAAACCAAGACCCTCCTAAGACAGTAGGATGTATGACTGTCCTGGTAAGTACCCCCATTATGAGTTCTACCTTTCCAAGATAGAAGTCACAATTTGACTTCCTAACCTCCCTTGCAGCTACCAGGTCTGGTCTCCTCCAATCAGCTGTATCTCTGAGAATCTTCACGTGAGAAGAGAGCAATTTGAGAAAGGAAGCACTCTGTGGAAGTTGGGTGAGCTTTTGGCAAAGGGGTGCATGGAGGGTAGTGGTGGGGCCATCAAGCTTTCAGAGAAGGCAGTAACAGCGGTCCTAGGGATGGTATTCCATGCTTCAGGTCCATGAAGCAAGCTTCATTGCCTATACCCAGGGCATATCTACAAGTGGGACAGTCATATGACTTGGGTGTTATTCCTGACAGCATAGAGGACCAGCTCTCTGGCCTTCTTTTAAATTCTATGACTGATTTAGTAATGTTTGAGATATGAGATCTGACAGTTAAGTTTGAGAACTCATTCTAGAAAAGTCCTGCTTATCTTGTTGCTGAATAACACTGTGGTCACCTTTGAAGTACTCCCCTTGAGAAGTGATGTATTAATGCCAATCCACCCTTCAAAGCCATTTTGGAACATTTTCTGGAATAACTATAAGATCTGTCATCATATGGCACTCAAAACATGCAACAATGATAATGAATGCCACTCAGCAAGACACTGCCACGTCAACATGAACACAGGTGTGAGACACTGATATACTGAGGTTATGAAACCTTACTGAGTTGTCTGTACAGTGCTGTCACTGTAAGCTCGTGAAGGCAAGTTCACAAACTTTTATTGTCAGACCTTGTACTATGACAGCTCTGATGGCCATTCTAGAAAAAGAGTTCTAAAATTGCTTAGAAGGGTGGACTGGGCACTGGCATCAGTGCATACCTTCCCAAGGGGAGTACTTCAAAGGTGACCATAGTGAGGTATGTAGCACTTTTTCAAGGATGAGTTCTCAAACTTAATTGTCAGACCTGTATTTATTTTCTTTCATCAAAATCAGTTAGAGAGGGCTGTGAGTTCTGACTCATGCAATAGGGAAATGTGTAGGTTTTTTGTTGTTGGCTTGTTTGATTTGTGTGCGTGTGTGATGGAAGCAAATTTTTAAAGAGTAGAAGGTGGCAGCCTCGGGCTGTAGGTAATAGAAAGGTAAAAACAATTGTTCACAGACTACCCCTCCCTCCACCTCCACCCCTAGAGTTCCCACAGGGGTTTCATGCAGTTGCTCAGGCAGCTGGGGACCTAAGAGTGGCTTTCCTGAGAGCAGCAGGGAAAAGCAACCCACGTGAGCCTATCAGAGCCTGTGGCCCCAGAGAACCCATCTGCCATCTCTCTTCCCTGTCTCCTGTCTGCTTCTAAGTCTTCTTTCTAACACTGCTATTCTGAGAAGCCCAAGGGGCCTTTGCCCATCCCTGTGTATGTTCACCTTTGTCCCGAGACTGGAGGTTTCCTACCCAGAAAAGATGGGCTGTGTAGCTTCCTTCCCACACAGCCCTCCTGTTCTCAGTGCCCCAGGGCAGCCATCTCCAGCAGCAGCTTAGGTGAGCCCTTGTCACATCTTTCAAAATCCAGTTCACATCCCTCCTCCTGCTGGCATCTTCCTTGCTCATCTGGCTCTGTGATGCCCCCTTCCTGCTTGCACTCTAGTCCTCCAATAGCTTCTGGTCTTGAACGCTTAGCAGTTAAGCCCTATGCTGCCATCTCTTCTTTTCAAATGACCAAACTACTCAACTTGTCATGCGATTCTTTTGTGTTTCCCTGGCTTAAGGGATGAGATCATGGCTTACACTCTTAATTTCCTTTCCCATCTTTTCCTTTATGGCCTTAACTGAGCGTGGTCTTTGTAGGAGATGTTCAAAAATATTTGTTGAAAACAAAATAAGCCAAGCCAGTATGAAGTAGAAAAAATGAAAAAAGGTAGGAGCTTCCAAACTGTTTGCTTTGGTTCTCTTGGCTTAGTCCATCATTGACTGATTCAAGTACTCAGAGGCTGTTGTTTACATACCATGTTCTGGCCAGTTCCTGCCTGTGTGTGTGTGGGGAGGGGGGGAGGATTATGCCCCTATGAAGCCACTAGTCACCTTTTTAGGAATGTGACCTGAGAGAATCTGCTGTTCTCTTCCAGGCCCTCTTGGGAAAGGCTGCTTTTTGGCACCTGTGTGGCTCTTGGCCCAGCTGTCTGAGGCACGCTCCATAGTCTACAACCAGTGATTTTCAACCGGTGTGCCATGAGAGGATCTGAGGTGTGCCACAGAAACTTTTAAAGATCATAAATTATTTTTGAAAGCGGTTCAAAGTACAGTAAGTATATCCTTTTTTTACTCTTCTTTTTGATCAACATAATTTAATTGTGCCATGGAACTTTAGCTATAGGATCAGGTGTGCTGGGAGGTAAAAAAAAAAAAGGTTGAAAAACACTTGTCTAGACTCTACAGTGTGACGTAGGGCGTCAGAGCCGGGATAGCTGGTTTAAATCTTAGCTCTTCCACTTTGAGCTGTTACAAATTATGCAAGTTATTTAATCACTGTGTGCCTCAGTTTCCCCACATGTAAAATGATAATAGTATTTGCCTTATAGGATTATGGTGAGGATTATATTAGTGATGATAGGTGAAGTACTTAGAAGGTGCTTATAAAAGTGTAGCTATGATTGTTATTAAGCACGATGCCATTAAAGGAAGCAGAACTATATATGCATAACAAATGTTGCCTAGAAAGATCACATAATAATGCAAAATGGCTTACGAAATGCTCCAGGATGTGAATGTAACTATATGAACCTCAGAAAGAGGCAAAAAAAAAAAAAAAAAAGAAGGCAAGTGAAGGGAGGCCTGGAGATAAGCCCACTTGCCTGGCATTTGGGGACACTGTTTTGAAAGACCCTCTGGTACTGGTGTCGGGAGGCCCATGTAGCCCGGCATGAATCCCCCCTTCCTCTTCTCCCAAGACAAAGGAGACGAAGGATTTGCTAGGGCCCCCACTGCCCCGAGAAGTCTGTACCAAAGACCCTAACTTTCTGGGCAAGCTATGGAATTTTCCCCCCACTATGGCCCCATATAAAAGGGGTCTCTAACTGCCTCCCCTTTCAATAAACCTAGACTGACCATCTCTGCTCTGGTCTTGTCTCTGGGCACCACCGCTCATATCTTTCAACCGACTGGGAATATAAACTCCTCCTTGTGTGCCCCAGGCAGATCCACATTCATCCTAAAACAAGTGTTCTTTGGTTCCAAGTCACGTTGTATATTCCAGCAGAAAAGCAGCTCCATTTCTTCCTTGGCCAGTTCTCTGCTCTCTCACCACTTCTGATGTATCTCTCCTCTCCTTCTGAGCCCACAGAAGACGCTCAGACCCTTTCTAGCTTCTTTGCAGCTACATGGATACATGTGGCTGGCCTGGCCTGAGGGGTGTGAGGAGAGGTGATGAAGCTTAGAGGACCACGTGTGAGATTTCTCCGCATGCTCTTCCCCTGTCTCAGCAACCAAGAGGTCGAGGGCATCAAGGGTGGAGCTCTGTCAGCCTGGGTCCCTGAGTGCCCGTGAGGAACGGACACCGCAGGCCGACTCACAGTGGACATGCAGCGTGATGAGGAGTTACATCTGTTTCTTAAGCCACTGCGGCTTAGGATTTAATTTGTTACTGTGGTGTAACCTATCCTATGCTGACCAATACAAGGATCTTTGGAGGACTCTCCTGTAGGAATTCACAAACATTTCCCTTGCCCTGGCCATGAGACTCCGGCAGTATCTGCCATCTGCAGGAGTGACTAAAGTCAAGACTTCTTGCCGGCTGTTTCATTGCTCCTGAGCTAGGTATTGTATTTGCTCTGTTATTACCTCGCTCCCCTGACAATCCTACAATCCACACGGCAGCCAAAGCGATCTTATGAAAAGAACACAGAATCAAATCACATCGTGTCCCTCTCTTGCTTAAAGCTAGTCTGTTCGCCCTCCCTGCAAACCACTGTCCTTGGAATCAAATGCAGATTCCTTGCTATGGCTTCTCCGACCTGGGCTTCCGTAGCACCGCAGTGCACCTGTCCCTACGTCGGCCTTGCACCTGACCCTCCCCTCTACCGGCTTGCGGTTCCCCCATCTTGTTATTAGGATTGCAGCTTCAGTGTCATGTCAGAGGCTTCTCAGCTAAAATGCCCCTCACCCACACACTTGTCACTTGACTGCACCACTCTGATTAATGTTTCTATAGCACTGATCACACCATCTGAAGGCATTTTGCTTAATTATTTATTTGCCTGCTTCTTCTTTTTCTCCTTTAGAATACAAACTCAAAGAGGGCACGGACCCCTTCCATCTTATTTACAGTCGCGCACTCAGTGTCCAGCACAGTGCCTGGCACATACTGGATGCTCAAAAAATACTTTATAAAGTCCAGGTGCGGAGGCTCATGCCTCTAATCCCAGCATGCTGGGAGGCTGAGGCGGGTGGATTGCCTGAACTCACGAGGTGAAGACCAGCCTGAGTCAGAGCAAGACCTCATCTCTAAAAATAGCCGGGTGTTGTAGCGGGTGCCTGTAGTCCCAGCTACATGGGAGGCTGAGGCAAGAGTTTGAGGTTGCTGTGAGCTGTGACACCATGGCACTCTACCCAGGGTGACAGAAGGACACTCTGTCTCAAAAAGAAAAAAAATTTAAAAAAAAACTTCACGAATGAGCAGAAGAATTAATGCCTGGGTCAAGAGGATGACCTCCTCCTCTGGAAGCTCCCTGCCTTTGACTTCACTGGAGTACCAGCTGGTTTCTTTTTTAGCCTTTCTGCTGGGATGTTCCTTCAGTAAAGTTCAAGGCAACCCTGTTTCTTATGACCCAAAACCAAGTACCAAAGCCTCCCTCCCCTTCTCAGATTGCAAAGCCGCTCCCCTAGTGTGTTAAGCCCCTGAGGTTGGGGTTAATTTGTTACTGTGGCCTAGCCCAGGCCATCCTGACTGAAAGAAGACCTCTTGGGAGATCCACCTCTCGCTGGATCAGCTTGTGCCCTCTGCTCTAACCAGAAGTACAGATGTTTATTACACCAAGAGGAACTGAGGGAGAGACTAACATGTTTTTCTTTACCAGATGAGGAAACCGAGGCAGGGACAATGAGGGGAACTTGCCTAAGGCCTTGGGCTTCTTGGCTCAATCCTTCCATCACTGCGATGGCTATTTCCCGTCCTCTTTAACTGTCCAGCAGGTGTAGCCGCTCCGCAGGAGTTCTCCAACCTATGACTTTCCACCTCCCACTCAGGGACATGCAAACACTGAGCGATCCTTTCTCTCAGGCTCCCTGGGCAGGGGACTCAGGCCCTGCCAATCAGGCCACCAGCCTCACTCGCTCACTCAGGAGCAGGAGTGGAGGCAGCAGCCGAGTTGAGTTTCCAGAGGACAGCGCTGATGCAGGAGGGGTTAAGGCCCCGCGGCTAAAGGCAGTGGTGGTCTCAGCTGCGGGGGCGCACTCTCACAGGAGGGGGTAGTGGTGTCCTCATCAAGCCAGTCCAGCCATGTGGCTTGAGCCACCTTTCTGCGGTATAGTCCTGAGCCTGGAGCTGCAGAGCTTGCTGTGATTCCGTGAGCTACTTGATAGGCCTCTGATATGTTGCTCGGCCAGTTTCTATTGCTTGCAACTAAGACTCCAGACTGATGGGTTTCTTCATTCACTTAGGCAGGATATGACTGTGTGTCGGGCACGGTGTTAAGAGCTAAAGAAACAATGGTGAGCAAGGCAGATAAATGCGGCTCATTGTGGACTGTTGGAAGATTGTATGGGAAAGTCCATTCCATTGCAGGACATGCTCCACTAGGGAGCCCCCTCGGTGACACAGGAGCATCAGCAATTTGACCTCATCTAGCGGAGGTAACAAGAGTAATTCCTGGAGGAGGCGACATTTAGGCCGGAAGATAAGTAAGGGTTTCCTGGCAAAGAAGGAGGAAAGCAACGGCTCCAGGCTAAGGGGATGACATCTGTGGGGCCCGGAGGCAGAAGGGACAGCAGAGTTTCTGAGGAACAGGAAGCAGTCAGCCGTGGCTGGAGCGAAACCTTCCAGACAACAGCCCCATAGGGAGGTGAGAGAAGTGGCTGGGCCCTACTGGTGCGGGAACTTGTCCTCTGGCTTGAGGAGTTTAGAAATCGTCACGGGCGTGTGACCCAGTACCCCTACTCATCGTCTGTCCTAAGCTCTGCCTTCAATTTTTCCTCAGAGATGGAGTTTCAGGCCAGCGAGACACAGCTATCGCAATTCAAAAGTAAGTGGCAGGTCACACACACACGTTTGTTCACAGTGATCTTGGAGGAAATGCAATTTCTCTGCCTGTTTTACCTTGTGACTGTAGGACTCTTTGTACCGCCATACTCCAAGGGGACACTGCCTGTGCTGAGACCATGGTGACATCCGAGGGACAAGGTGGCTTAGCCCAGAGAAGGGAAGCTGAGGGCACCATGGCAGCCTCTGCAGGTTCATCCAGGCAGCGATGGGAGAGGCTGTCCTCCCTGCCTGCTTGGAGCTGGGAGGAGGGCCTCCTTGGTTGGGGGAGAATTATCCCCAACCCTGGGCTAGAGACTTGCTGGGACCTCTTCCACAAAGCCAGTGGACGATAGGGGTGGGGGCTGGAAAAGGTGTGCCGAGAAGGGATGGTCCCACCATCTAAGGCCCTGGGTTTCAATGCTGCTTGGAAAATCACAGTGTAGTTTAGGGAGTATCAGTGCAAAGCAAAGGTTTTGGAGTCATCTGCCCATGTTTGAATTCCAGCACAGCTGCTACTTGCTCTGTGACTTTAAGCAAGTCATTTAACCCTTCTGTTCCTTGTTCTTCTCACCTATAAAATGGGCATAATAATAATAACACCCACTTCAAAGGGTTTAAATGAGATAACTCTGGGAAGTGCTGAGCTCTGTGCTGCTATAACAGAAGGCAGGGCAAGGCAGCGAGATCCCCAGTTCTCAGGCATCCAGGCTTCAAGAGCTCAAGGGAGGGAGCATCAGCAGCTTGGCTGTGGCCAAGCCAGTTCACTTTCAACCAGCATCTGGCCCTATGGGGATCAGGTGTCCCCCCTGCCCCAGGATTGGGGGCAGAAAAGGGCTTAGTAGATTTCAGAGCCTCTATTGCAGGGGTCCTCAAACTTTTGAAACCGGGGGCCAGTTCACTGTCCCTCAGACCGCTGGAGGGCCAGACTGCAGGCCCCGGGACGAGTCGGCTGCTAAGCAGGACAGGCAGTGGCGGCAAAAACACCGGGTGGGCGGCAAAAACACCGGGTGGGCGGGAGAAATGTCCTAGGCAGGCTGCAGTTTGAGGACGCCTGCTCTATTGGGAGCAGCAGGACTCGGTTAGCAGAGAAACTGAGGTTAGATTGTGCAAACATGGTGGGAGAAGGGGAGGACTGCACCACACACGAGGTCAGAAGCCGTCTAACCACAGGCAGTCATTTCTTCGCTCTATGCCAGTTGGAGTGATGCAGCAAGCAAGCGACACAACTCCTGGCCTCACATGGCTTCTAGTTCACCAAGGAAGACAGGCTCAGAGTCATTACAATGACACAATGTTACATGTGAGTCAGAGGTGCCATGGAGCACAGGGCAGGGGGACCCAGCAAGGTGGGAGGTCAGGGAAGGCTTCCCGGAGGAAGGGATGTTTTAACTGAGAGCCGAAGGCGTAGAGTTCTCCAGCAAGGTGGGGAGGGAAGGGAGGAGAGTGCTCCAGGCAGAGAGCATGTGGAAAGACATGGAAAAGGCACATTAATGCAGTGGGGCCGGAGCAGGAGAGCAGGGGATAAGGCCAGAGGCAGCTGGAGAAGAGGCCAGGCTGAGACTGGGGAGGCACATGTGGAAGAGTTTGGACTTTACTTGCAGGCAATGGATTATCATCTTATTTTCAATTATTTTATTTTATCTTAATTTAAAAATTGATGTGTAATAACTATACTGTATTGATGTTTTGATACATACAATGTGTAGTGATCTGAGCAGGGTAGTTCGTGGTTCGTCATCTCAAACATTTATCATTTCTTTGTGTCGAAGACACTCCGTATCCTTCTAGCTATTTGAAAATATGTATTATTATAGGCCAGGTATGGTGGCTCAGGCACTCTACCTAGTGTGACAGAGTGAGACTCAAAGAAAGAAAGAAAGAAAACAGAAGAAAATGTGTGTTATTGTTAGAGATATTCATCCCACAGGGCCGGACAACACTAGAACTTATTCCTTCTTTTTAGCTACAACTCTGCATCCTTTAACAAATCTCTCCTATCCCCTATTCTGTGGCCCTTTCCCAGCCTCTTGTAACCTCCATTCTGTTTTTTGTTTCTGTGAAATCATCTTTTTTTTAGCTTCCACACATGAGTGAGATCATGCAGGGTTTAACCTTCTGTTGCTGGCTTGTTTTGCTTATCATAATGTCCTCCAGTTCCATCCATGCTGCCACAGATAACAGGATCTCATTCCTTTTCATGACTGAATAGTATTCCACTGTGCCATGTCCCGTATTCTTTCTATTCTTTCATCTCTTGTTGGGCACTTGGGTCGTCCGCATCTTGACTATCATGGGTAGTGCTGCAGTAAACGTGGGGGTGCAGCGGTCTCTGTGACATACTGATTTTCTTTCCTTGGATAAATGCCCAGCAATGGGATTGCTGGATCATTTGGTAATTCCCTTTGTAGTTTTTTGAGGAACCTTTGTCCTGTTCCCCGCAGTGTACTAATTTATATTCCCACCAACATCATGTAAGAGTTCCCTTTTCTCCAAATCTTTGCCAGCACTTGTTATTTTCCATCTTTTTGAAAATAGCCATCCTAACTGGGCTGAGATGATACCTCATGGTTTTGATTTTCCATTTCCCTGATAACTAGTGATGTTGAGAATTTTTCATGTATTTCTTGGTCATTTGTATGTCTTTTGGAGAGAAATTTCTGTTCAGATCATTTGCCTGTTTTTGAACCAGGTTGTTTGTTTGTTTGCTGTTGAGACATTGGAATTTCTTGTGTATTCTGGATATTAATTCCTTGATGGGTGAATAGTTTGTAAGTATTTTTTCTTAAAGTTTCTATGGAACTGAAATATGTATTATTATAGGCCAGGTGTGGTGGCTCAGGCTTGTAATCCTAACAGACCCTGAATAGTCAAAGCAATCCTGAGCAAAAAAAGGAAAGCTGGAGATACCACATTACCTGCCTTCAAAATATACTGTAAAGCTATAATAACCAAAGCAGCATGGTACTGGCATAAAAATGAAAATATAGACCAATGGACCAGAATAGAGAACCTAGGAATGAATCTATATATCTACGGACAACTGAATTTTGACAAAGACACCAAGAATATACATTGGGAAAAGGACAGTCTCTTTTTTTTTTTTTTAGACGGAGCCTCAAGCTATCCCCCTGGGTAGAGTGCTATGGCATCACAGCTCACAGCAACCTCCAACTCTTGGGCTCAAGTGAGACTCCTGCCTCAGCCTCCCAAGTACTTGGGACCACAGGCACCTGCCACAACACCTGGCTATTTTTTGGTTGCAGCCATCATTGTTGTTTGGCGGGCCTGGGCTGGATTTGAACCTGCCACCTTAGGTGTATGTGGCTGGTGCCTTAGCCGCTTGAGACACAGGTGCCGAGGCAAAAGGACAGTCTCTTACATAAACGGTGCTGGGAAACCTGGATATTCAAAAACAGAAGAATGAAACTAGATTCTCACCTTTTACCCTATATAAAAATCAACTCAAAATGGATCAAACGTAAGACCTGAGACCATAAAAGTGCTAGAAGAAAACATAGGGGAAACACTTCAAAGATTTTATGAATAAGGCCTCAGAAGCATAGGCAACCAAAGCAAAAATAAACAAATAGGATTAAATGAAACTAAAAAGCTTGTGCACAGCAAAGGAAAGCATTAATGGAGTGAAAAGGAACTGATTTTAAATAGCAGGTAAATAGCCAGTGACTCAGTGGCTCTGAGTGTCCCGCCAGCCTGGGACAGGCTGTGGTCAGGGCATGGGGGTGGCTGGAGGGGAAGAGAGAGGCTGAGATGAGGGCCCAAGGCAGGGGTTTGGCCCCCTAAAACAACTGGGAGTTCCCGCCTCCCTCCTAGACACAGCCACTGCTGGGCTGGGGTCTGGGCAGGAGCCAGGAGGGGGGTGGCTGTGAGTCTTGGCGTGGCACTGTGGCCTTGGGAGGAAGGGGGGGTGAGAGCTGCTCAGTGGGGGAAATCAGCCCCCATGGAGCCCCTTGTCAGTCTTACCATAGCGCCAGTGGAAGTTATGACGCTCCAGGTGATTGACTTCTGGGTTCAAGACATTTCTCAGTTTGAAATCCAGTTTTAAAAAAAAATCAATGTTTCACATTCAGCAGTGTTTGGTTAAAAAAAGAAAAATAGCTGCAGCTTGTGCTTTCATGGCAGAAAAGACTGAGCCCCATCAATTACGGCGGGGAAAACAACGCTGTCTTGCTGTGGTTTTGTTCCTTCTTCTCCAAAAATATTAAGTCATTTAGCTCTACAAAACGTCCACTTGGCAAGCGGCAATGTCTTTATTTGAGAAGTACAGACAGACTCTGGGGCCCTAAGGGGCAGTGTGCTTTCTCCTAGGCCAGGAATGGCAGGGAGCCCAAGCCTCTCTCACTGCAGACCTGCCACCTGAGTGACCCCTCTGAAGGAAACTTGATTCATCCCACAAGGCCCTACCTTGGAGGCCTCCTAGGCTGTTTGATCCCAGGCTTGGGAAGCAGTCCCCCTGTGCCCCCACAGCATTTAGTGCTGACGTCAAGTCCAGCCCTTATGAAATGACAAGTGCCTCCACTTCGACCACAGCCTCAGTTCCCCTGTGCCTCACACCAGTGTTCTCAGTTGCAGCAAGAATCATCGGGCTTTAAAACCTCCAACAAACAGCCCACACCCCAAGCTCATTAAATCAGAATCTCTGAGGCCTAGACCCTCATATCAGTATATTTGGAGCCAAGGTCAAGAACCAAACTACAGTGTTGAAATCTTGCAGAGGGCCTGTTCTAGGTCAAATTCTCTTTTTATATGCTCCAGGTATTTCATCTCCTAAGCCCTGTTAAAGTTGAGAACATGACGTGAGGGTCAGAGGGAGAAATATGTAGCTATTCTGGATGGGTTTCATTAGGATAGATTCAGATACTCAAGATGCCTGCAGGGAGCCAACTCAAACTAACCAGACTCACAGAAGCCTGATGTACAAACCAGTTATCACCTATGTTAGAAGGACTGTTTATTTCTATGATTGGAATTTATATTTGCCATTCAGAAAAAATTGTTTTTCTGAAAACAAAAACAAAAAAACCCTGCTATATGTTTCTTTATTTCCCCATACATACATTTAAAAAAAGCTATAGTGAACAGTTCTTATGCTTTATTCCATCTTAAATGATTTGCTGTGTAACCGCATAATATTCATAATCTTCTTGCAAAACGTTTCAAAAATGAACTACACTTTGTCGAACCTTCAGATATTTTATGATTTTCACTACTTTAAATCATGCGACATTCCACATCAAGCTCTCATTTCTTAGGCCTGATTCTCAGAGGTGGGACTCCTGAGTCATAGACATGGTTATCTCTGGGACAGCAAAGCCTCTTACCTCTTCTTCCACCAGGTGCTCTGCATGAGATAGACTTGATGATAACAGGATATCAGCAATTTCCTAACATGCCAGATGGTGTTAAAGGGGACAAGGGATGCTCCTTGGTCGGAGTTAAAATACAAAGTTGGGTTAAACAAAGCTAAAATAAATTTCCTGTAGCCAGACCTATGAGAAAATAAAAGTTGAGTCTAACAACTATTAAGGTAAAAACTTCTTCCCAGCAGGACCTCTGGGGGCCTTTGTTATACCTATGTGCCATGTAAATCCCCAGGACTGGGCTTCAGCACACAGGCATTTACAAAGCTAACTTGACCTTGGATGCTTCTCCAGTATACTCTTACCGGCAAGTTTTCTAGGGAGAGCATATTAGGAAAAACTGGACTAGGAGATCTTGAAGACTTCTTTACGCTCTGAGGTTCCAAGGTTTTAGGTGCAAGTGACAACTCTAGTTTTTGCTGTCCCCTTGAAACTCCAGGGTGCCTTCATTCTTCCAGTCCATTTCCCTGATACTGGTCTATGCCAGGCCTGCATTTCCCCTCATTTGAATGATTCCTGCAGCTTCCAGCCTGGTCTCTTCCCCTGGGCCTCTTCCCCTATGCTCCACCCTCCGCAGCTTGTCAGACTCTCCTTTTCCCAGTCTCATCCTGACATTTGCTGGTCTCCTGCTCTCAGGATCCCATCTCACCTCCTTATCCAGCCCCCTTCAACCTGCCTGTTCTGAGAAAGTCTGCCCCATGCCTGTTGCACACTCCATTAACACCTCTAGGGGAGCTTTGGCTGTCCGGGTAAGTCCCAGGGCAGCGAGTGTTGTGCAGTCCCCACCTCTGCACTGTCTTAAACGGCAAAAAACCAGGAGGAGCAGATGCTGCCTCTGGTGGACACCAGTGCCCCGGGCCCATGCTCCCTGTCTCCATGGCAACCAAGGTACCAAGAGGCCTAAATGATGGAGTTGACAGCTTGGGGTCTACACTCCTCTCCTCTAGGACCCTGAGCACCCGAGGGCTCCTAGGCCCTGACCCTAGCATGTATACCCCCACTTTCCTTTCTATTCCTGCCCTCCCTTCCTCTTTCTGTTTCTACATTTATTCACTTCCATACTTACAGAACCTCTCCAAGTGTGGTCCCTAGACTGGAAGATCAGAAAACAGAATAGGCCCCATACCTGGATTTCAGCTGAGCGTGTATCAGGGGCTCTCATGATATAGTTATGATGGAGTCCGTTTATTGCATCCCTACCATGTTCCCAGCCTTTTTCATATACATTATTTTATTTACTCATAAATCATGAAATGTCAGAGCTGAAAGGGTCCTTCGGGACTATCATTCCAATGGTTTTCAAACTTAATTTTAATAATGAACTTTTATGTCCTAAGTGAAAATAGAAGCTCTGTATAACAAAGCAGATAAAATTGATGCTAGTTTGGTCAAAGCGGGGTTGGGCGGAGCTTGGATGCCTGCCCATCAGCCTTGCCTTCGCCTTTAAAGGGCACTGGGTCACATGGAAAAACATCTGAAAGCCCACTGATTTAGCCCCACCACTTCATAAGAAAGGAGGCTCAGAGAAGGGAGGTCACTTTTTTTTTTTTTTTGAGATTATCTCCTGGATAGAGTGCCATGATGTCACAGCTCACAGAAACCTCAAACTCTTGGGCTCAAGAAATCCTCTTGCCTCAGTCTCCCAAGTAGCCAATACTATAGGTGACCCACATAGCGCCAGGTTAGTTTTTCTATTTTTAGTAAAGATGATGTCTCATTCTTGCTCAGGCTGGTCTTGAACTCCTGAGCTCAAGCAATCCCCCCGGTCTTGGCCTCCCAGAATGCTAGGATTACAGGTGCGAGCCATCTGCCCAGCCCTGGGAGGTCACTTCTAAACACACACTGTGAGTTAAGCCTTCCTAAACTTAGGCCTGCATTTCCTGCCTCAGTGCTGTGCATTTGTGCTTCCCCACCCTGAGAACAGATACACACGCGTGGGGATGGAACTCTGACAGCCCCCGCCTGGCTGCAGAGGCAGAAGTTAGGCCCTCTATTGATCCTGTGACCCACCCTTGTGCAAGATAGAGAGATGCCCCTGGAGCAGGTGGTATGGACAGTCCCTGCAGGTGGCACTGAATGTGACTGGGTGTGTGGGCACCAGATGCCCTCATAGGAGTCAGGATCCACCTGATCGAGGGCTGCAATATGAGCACCCCTCCTTTTCCCGGGATATGCAGGCTTGCCTTGTGCAAGGATGGGAAATGGCTGCTCTGTTCCTGGGAGGATCTGCGGGCCACAGGGAAAGCTAGGCTCTCCAGTACCCAGCCCAGAGGAGGTCTGCAGAGGGGCCTGCCTCTCTACCCTGAGCCAGGCACGTACACAAGGCCTCCTGTGGAGGAACGTCAGCTGGCCCTGCATGTTGAGAGGCGAGCACTGCAAGTGACAGAGTGGGAGGGAGGTGGATCCTTTGCTCATCTTGAAGCTACAGCTTTCCTCTCAGCCGCACCCAAAGGGTGCCCGCTCCACTTACGTGGGAGTAGGGTGGGGCACCCAGACCCGATTCCGCTCCGTGGCTGACACTTGTTTGGGTAAAATCAGATTTGAGGCTGGTTACAGAGATGAGATGATTGTGGCTGAAAGGACGAAGGAGGTGATGGAGACTGAGGAGACGTGATGAGAAGCATTCCTTAGTCACTCCACAAGCAAGAAGCTCTGTGTGGCAGACTCTGCAAGCCACGAGGAAACACAGGCATAGACACTCCTCTCAGGGGCTCCCCTGAAGACGTTCCTGACCCCTACTCTAGGTTCGGACCCCTGTTATTTGCTTTCAGGGACCTGTGTGCTGTCCCTCTGTGGCACGGGCTGTAGGACGTCAGTAGGTATTTCTGTGATTATCTGGTTTTCGCCTGTGTCTACCTCTACACAACATGCTTTGCTCGCTCTGCGTCCTCAGGCCAAGCACAGAGCCAAGTAGGTACTCATGAAATATTTACTGGATGAATAAAAAGAGAGCCACCTTTGGCAATCTCAGTGTGGAATTCCTTCAAAGTCCCAGAATTTTCCCGTTAGCATAAGGGTTCTGTGCCCAGAGGTTAGGCTTTGCTCAGGGCTGGCCAGCGGCAAGCAAGAAAAGATATTTTTGGCTTGAAGGATATAAAGTGCTCGGGTGCTGCTTGGTGAGATGGGTCAACATGGATGGCAGGGACGGGGGCATGCACAGCTCTGGAGGAGAGGGCTCCTGGCCTTATTCAAATAGAAGCTCTGGCTTTTCTTCTGGCTCCAGTTAGGTCCTCCATGAAAGATTCGGGGGCAAGAATTCATTTGCCCATGTCAGGAAGCCATGGTATGTCATCCTGCTCATCTGGACTCTTGGACTAGTAAAGGACAGGTGGGGAGACTTGTAAGGGACTGGTCTCAACCCAGCAGGTCATGCCCATTGGTCCCCAGATTCCCCAACATGCACGCCATTCTCCATTGGTCATGGATTTGGCACCATCACCAATAGGTGGCACCATAGCCACCCTAGCAGGAAGCAAGAACTCCTCTTAGGCATGGAGGAAAGCCTGGGGACCAGGTCCCTGTGGTGTCTACTGCTATCCCTAGCTCTAGAACCTTCCTCCTCAGGTGACTCAGTGGGCTGGAGCCTGCGAAGACCACTGTGAAGATGGGTGGGGGAGTCTCCCTTGGGTGGCTCTTGGCAGTGACTTCCTAACCTTGGTAGCTCTGGGAAGCATTGAGACAGACATTTTGAGGAAAAAGCATGACACCTGGATATTGCACAGTGTAATGGAACCAGCCAAGTGGTAAATGTAGATTTTAAATAGGTTTTGTGCTCCCCACTAACTGCCCTGATATTGATTAGTCCTGACAGCCAAGAAGGAAGCGGTCAGCAACTTTCCCCTGCCGAGGCCCCCCTGCTCCTGGGGCAGAGAGCTCAGCTGGAAATAGTGGGGAAGACAGTAAGATTGGCCCACATCGCAAAGTCTCAAAATTGCACATGCTGGCATGGATATGGAAAGAAGGGAACACTTCTACACTGCTGGTGGGACTGCAAACTAATACAGCCTTTTTGGAAAGAAGTTTGGGGAACCCTCGAAGAACTAAAAGTAGACCTTCCATTTGACCCTGCAATCCCATTACTAAGTACCCAGAAAAACAAAAATTATTTTACCACAAAGACATTTGCACCAGAATGTTTATTGCAGCTCAGTTCATAATTGCCAAGTCGTGGAAGCAACCCAAATGCCCATCAACCCATGAATGGATCAACAAATGTGGTATATGTATACCATGGACTACTACTCAGCCATTAAAAAGATGGAAGTTTTACATCTTTTACATTTACCTGGATGGAGCTGAAACAACATTCTTCTTAGTGAAACTACTGCAAGAATGGAAAGATAAGTATCCAATGTACTCAATACTAATATGAAAATAATATATAAATAATTACATGCTCATAGGAATGATAAAACACAAATATAGTCTAGTAGGGGGGCAGGGGGAGGAGGGAGAAGAGAGGAGGAGGGGGAGGATGATTGGCAGAAGGAGGGAGGGCAGGAGGCGGGATCTCACCTACTGTGCACATTGTGAGGGTGTATAACACGCCCCCGGGAGAGGGGCTCTTTGACAACTGGAACTTTACCCTGGAAGTGAGAAGAGTGTAATCTAGAAATTAGTACTTCATAGTAATTTGAAATAAATAAGCAAATACATAAATAAAATGAGATGATGGTGGAAAAAAAATTGCAGAGAAGAAGTGGGTTAGGGTGGGTTGGGGTGCCCTAAGGGTGCCCGGGGGGGCTGCAGGTTCCCATTCTCTCTCCACTTCTTGCTCTCCCCCTCCCTTCCCAAGTGGGAGGGACTATAGAGACGTGGGGGTGAGTGGAAGGGCACGACTTCCCTTTCCTGTGTAGATATGGAAGAGGGGCCACACTAAGGATGGAGTTCCTCAGTCTGGAGAGGGCCTCTGAGAATAGACTTGCTCACTGGACTCTGGGACACTTGAATGATCAACTGTTTCTGATCTGCTTCTTGGCCTTCTGTAGATGCATCTTCAACCCAGGCAGGTAGGTTTCCCCACAAGAGTCACAGAGACCACATGGAGATCATCTAAAAACCCAAGGACTGTCCCATCAGGATGATAGAAGCAAGGTTAGCGATGAAAACCATGAAAGATTCCAGAAATCTGGCAATTCTGAGGTGCATCTACTCTCATGGGGCAGTAGGAAAGATCATACTAAAGGAGTCTATGGCCTTGTCTTTGGGAAGAAAGAGGCAGAAGGGTCTGGCAGAATGAGTCCTGATGGGTAGCTGTGCTCAGAGTTCGTAGTTGTGCTGGTAGCTCCAGAAGGTGGAGGGAGGGGGCTGAGCTCTGGGCTTGCAGGAAGGAAGGAAGAGCTTAGAGAAGGTTGTCTAAGTGCAGAGAGATGACTCCAGTGTCTTAACACCAGAGTGCTGAGCCCAGACGAAGATGGCTGAGGTGTTTCTTTTCTTCCTAATCTCATCGTATCTCAAAGGAGATTTCTGGCTGCTGATCTTCTGTATACATTGCCACACTCATGGCCTGGGTTCAGAATATTTGGCAAAGGAGAAAAGCTGCTGCTCTGTGTGCCTTCCTCTAGGTCAGTGGTTCTCAGCCTTCCTAATGCTACAGCCCGTCAATACAGTTCCTGTGGGTTGCGACCCACAGGTTGAGAACCGCTGCTCTAGGTGAACTGCATTTGTCCAGCGCTGGGCTTGAGGCAGCATCGTGGCAGTGTAAATCAGTAGCTCCCACCTGCCTTTTGCATCCCTTCCTGTGGGTTGCCTACTTCTGCCCAACAAGCTCTCACTCCTCTGTCCTGGTGATGTCCACTCCTCCTGCTTTCTGCCCCCTCCCCCAAGATGAAACCTCTGAGAATTCACTCAGAGGTAAATTGTGGAGTAGAGTTTTAACTCTTCTCTCTGACTCCAAAGCTCTTTCACCCCATGTGGTTTTCACATAAAAATGCTCATCATAGCACAAACTACGAAATAAAAAACTGGAAATAATCTAAATGTTCAACAATTAAGGGGTTGTTTAGTAAATTGTGATGTATCCATTTGTTAGAACATTATACAGACATTAAAAGTGATCATTACAGAGACTGTATAGCAACTTGGGGAAAGGTTTATGATGAGACACTAAGTGAAAGTACAATGCAAATCCTACAATTGCTTTGATTGCAACGACGGAAAACATGTCAGTGTGTCAACAAGGGCCACAAGATAATACGCAGAGGTGAAAAATGACTGTGCTATGGGGGTGTTTTTCTTTCCTTCTAAAATGAATTGGTTCTTTTTAATTCTTTTTGTTTCATCTTTTTTAAGCCTCTGCAATAATTTTTCAGGGCTGGAATAGAGCATACAGGATATTTGAGCCGACAGAGTCAGAATCTAGGAAATCTCCACATTGGCAAACCTACCAGACTGTTGACTCCCTCATGTTAAGGAGCTCAGATGTAGCACCTCCATGCGTGTTTAAGAGCATGGGTCATGGAGTCATACAGACATGGATCAGAGTCTCAGATCTATTCTTACTAGCTCTATAAATCAGGCTTGGCCCAGTGCAAGCATCCCTAGCTTTGCAAAAGGGCATAGTCCAGAGTCAATGCAGCCAGACATACAAAGGAAATTTCTCAACACGTTTTGACTCTATATAACATCCTATAAACTGCTTTCTCCACAATCCACCATCAGCACTAAGTGTTTAATTTCCTCTACTTTTTAGTAAAGCCAGACCTGGATGGTATTTGGGGGGAGAAGGGACAGGTTGGACATGGAGCTTGGCTCACTGTCACTGTCCAGAGTGCTGAACCAGTGCTGCCTACAAGGCCATGGTTGTTTCTTGGGAACAGCGTGGGGCCTGGTGTTTCTCTGCCCCAGCCCATTGCTCCATGGAACTACATTTACGCTACAGACTTCGATATGGTTTTCATCCGTGGAAAGTTCAAAGACTTCAGAATTTCTGGAACTGGGCAGAAAAACAAATTAAAACAAGACACAGTTTAGGGGCAGAGGAGGTAGAAGACACGTCAGTCCTTCCTGGGTTATGAGGCTGCCTAACGGCTCTAAGATGTATCATATGTTAGGCAAAAAGTATAAGCTTTAAGTCCTGGTGACTCTTGTTGAGCGTTGGAATTAGAAATGTGAAACTACAGAAGCAACAGTTGGTGCCGGTGCCACTCCTTTAATCTGTCGTTGTCACAGAGTCTTGGTATATTTTATTAAGCGCAAAAAAGTGGCTTTGATGATCTGTTCCACAGACTATCTCTAAAATGATAACAAACAGCAAAGAGTAGCTCCAGTAGGAAGTAATCTGTGACCACTTTATCTCTGTCTCTGTCATATTCCTTCTCTATTTATCTCTGTCTTTCCCTGGGCTCAAGCAGTCTCTCTTCCTCTCTCCCTCCCCCTCCCTCTCTGCTCCATCCCTCCCCTCAATCTATTTTTGCTTATCAGAAAAACACTATGTAATTTTCTTTAAAAATTAATTCTACGCTACAAAAATCCGTCTAATATATTCAAGAGAGGAAAAAGTTTCCTTTAAGAGTGGTTTGCATTAGAACTGTTTCTTCCAGCATAATAGAGTTAATGAGTTCCCCCTTAGAATTTAATGCAAAGCAACTTTCACACTGGTGGTGAGCTTCAAAGATGGTGAATAGATAACTAATAGCATGGTTCCCATTAGCAACCAAGGTAAACTCTGATCCTGATTGGGCACATATAGTCAAAGGGTAGAATTAAGTATAAACAGCCACATTTGTCAGCAGTGCTCTTTGGGGTAACAAGAAGAGAAAAAAAAGGCAGTAATGGATACTGAAAGGCAGGGGGATGGATTGTGAACCTGAAGTTAGTTTGCAGAAGTTTGGTTTGGGTTTTTTTTTTTTTTTTTTTACTGTGAAATTTGATCTGCTAGCTGGAAAAGCTAGAAGACATGAGTGACACTCAATTTTAATAAAATCAAGAGCAAGCAAAGATCCATCTCGGTGTGTTTGACAATAGCGGCTGGGCCATCTGTGTACGCTGCTGGGGCAGGCCAGCCATGGAGGTGAGTCTACTGCTGCTCATTAGCTCTGAAAGCCTGAGCCCAAGGCGAGAGCAAATCCAACCCAGGGAGGCTGCTGACATAGGACACGGTCAAAGAAAATTTGCAACCCAGTCAGTCTTTGAAGGCTGCAGACACTTTCTACTTAACATCATTTTAATTTGGCCATCTTCTCCATGCCCGGTGCCTTTGTACAAGCCTTTGTCATGCCTCACCCAAACTAGCGCAATATCTTCCTACCTCGTTTCCACATTGGCCAGAAGGGTTCTACCTACCACCCAAATCCAGTTGCCATGCTTTGCTTAACTCTCTTCAAAGGGATGGGGGTACTTACCATAACAAAGAGATACATGATACAAACTCCCTGGCACTGAAAACCAGGCCCTCCATGATCTCACCCTACCTCCCCTCATCAGCCAGCCGCGTCTCTCACCTCTTCCCTACCCTACCTACCATGCACCCTATTATTAGACATTCCGAACAACTTGTCATTCTACTAATTTGTGTGTCATGCTCTCCCTTTTTTTTCTAGGTTAATTATTCTGGCTAGAAATTCACTTTCCCTCTCCAATTCTCTTCTAACTGCCATATGTCCTTCAAAACTCAGTAAGGGACAACCCCTGCCTTCCCTGACCACTGTCTCCTGCAAAGTCTTGGCCAGTTGACCTTGTTTCCTTGGCCTATACTCCCCAAACACTCAACACATACCTCCAGTGGAGCACCTCTTACCTTGTCTGATGACCGTTTGCTCACCCATCTCCCTGTTTTTACCTTCGGCTCCTAGAGGGTGGGGACTGTTGGACTGTATCTTGGTTCTTGTGGGACCCAATCCCTTAGCAGGATGCCTGGACTATAATAGACACTCAGTATGTGCTTGTTGTTCATTAAGAAATTAATGAGCGATATTTCTAAGTAGATATTAATTATAAACAATGTTGAAAGTAAGAAGGGAATAAATCTGTCCCTAGGCACTGCGAGCATTTAAGTCTTCTTTCAAATAGAATTTTCTCCCAATTTTAATATATAACTGAGGCATTAATGCCGCCAATATTTGTGGAATTTCATGCTTTCAACAGAAGAAAAATAGCACATGTGCACAAACAAGGATAGATGAAACGTGAATGGTGATATGATGAAGTGCTTTGGGAGAACGGGAGGGGAGAGAGACAGTGAGAGAAAGAGAGAGAGATTGATTGCTATTGTACCTGATGACAGGCAGGTGGGAAGCCTCTTGTAGCAGTTAGGGATTATCTGCACGGACCCTGTGCCTTTAGCTCACATGCTGCCCACTTCTGTAGTGGTGGCTAAAACCCCAATTTTCGGGAACCTCAGGCTTGGTCATGAAGATAGAGGAGTATCTTTTTTTTTTTAATTAATTAATTAATTTTTTTATTGAATGGTAACTATGTACATTAATATACTTCTGGGGTACAGTGTGGGGTTTTCACATGCAATCTGAAATACGTCCATCAAACTGATCAACACAGCCTTCATGTCATTTTCTCAGTTATAGTTTTAAAACATTCTGATTCTACTCTTAGAGAGTTTCACTTGTACCCC
>CAUYQV010069647.1:0-17638 GCA_963574575.1 Galagoides demidoff
GGGCGCCTGTGGTCCCAGCTACTTGGGAGGCGGAGGCAGGAGACTCGCTTGAGCCAGGAGTTGGAGGTTGCTATGAGCTGTGATGCCATGGCACTCTACCCAGGGGGATAGCTTGAGGCTCCTCTCAAAAAAAAAAAAAAAAAGAAAATGCTCTATCTAAAGCATCTGTAATTGATTTAAAAAAAAAACAAACTACCACCATCACTGTTTATGCAAATTGATTTTTAAAACCACCACAAGATTTTCGTGTTTCTAACACCACACTAAGCCCTCTCTATGTATTAGCATTTCCCCCTTCTCTTTCAGTTTTAAAAACTTCTGTTGTATATATTTAAAGTGTACACCATGATGTTTTGACATACGTGTAGACAGTGAAACAGTTACTACAGTCAAGCAGATCAACATAACCATCCTCTCATGTAGTTACCCATGTTTGTGTATGTGTGTGCGGCAAAATCTGAAATCTACGAAAATCTACTCTTTTAGCAAAAGCCCTGACTGTGGTAGGTTATTAACATTAGTCCTCATGTTAACCACTGGCTCTGTCGACTCCTTCCTCTGCTGCATTGAATTCTTTGACCAGCCTCCTGCTGTTTTCTAGCACCTTCTGCCCCTGGTAATCACCGTTTGATTCTCTATCTCTGTGTATTTGACTTTTGTTTCAGATTCTACATATAAGTGAGTTCAGGCCGTATTTGTCCCGATTCCCCTGAATTAAGCATTTTTGAACAAACGAGGCAATGTCCCCGAATCATCACTTTATAGATGAAAACACGGAGGTTCAGAGGGGTGACGTTACTCACTCAGGGCTGTTCAGTGGCACAGCCAGGATTTGAAGCTGGGTTTGTTTAATTCCAGGAGTCAGGTTTCTTAACACAGGAAGATTCTACGTAGGGCCAGTTGTCACTCACATGCCATAGATGCAGGTAGCAAGATGGCACCATTGTTGGACTGGAGCTCACAGGGCTACATTAGAAGTAAATGGATGCAGAGAGACTCCCAGCAAGAAACTAGAGTGACCTTGATGGCTCCACAGGCTCTGTCCCTGGCCTTTGGACACAACATCGAATGGGGTGGCTGCGGGCTGGACCTTTCTGAGCCCCCCACTCCCAATGTCCATCACAGTTTCTAGAACAGTGTCTTCCAGACAAGCTGCTTTTCTCACAGTGTCAGAGGAGAGTGGGACAACACTGTAACGACAGTATGTGGCACCAGTAATTGGATGACCAGTCTCATCCCTAGAATTCTGAGACTGTCGAATCATCAGAGGAAGCAGTGGGCTGTGGAGTCATTGGAAATTGGCTGCCCAGTGGCTCTTCTGGAAGGGACGTGAGAGGAGGTTTTCTCCATTGTGGCTTTGATGGGCAAAGTACCAGGCTGACAGGCTGACAGTGTTGTCCTCCCACGCACAAGGCCACAAGACCCCTTGAAGGGGGTGAGACTTCAGTCCAGGGCTCTTCTGGGAGCTTGGCCACCATCCACGGGGTGTTGGCCTGAACAATCAGCTCGTGCCAATCAGGGTCTGCTAGTGGATGCTTTGTCTCCACTGTCCTCTCCACCCACAGGCATGCAAGGGGTTGGAGCAGAAAGGCAGGGAATTGGTGGCTCCACCCACCTCAGGCGACTCCGTGCCCAACCCTTTCTCGGGCCTGGAAGTGCTGTGGGACACCAGACACATGGCTGGTCCTGTGGGTGCCCATGGCACACATACAGCAACAGCAATGCACTTTGCAGCTGAGATGTGGGATCTCAAACCATCCTATGCGTGAGAGGCATATTAAAACCCTGGGGCTGCCATAACAATCTGCCACAAACTCGGTGGCTCAAACACCAGAAATTTCTTCTCTCGCAGTTCTGGAGGCCAAAGTTCAAATTCAAAGTGTCAGCAGCTGGATTCTTTCTGAGGGCTTTGAGGAAGAACCTGCTGGCTCCACGCTTCTCTCTCAGCGTCTGGCAGCCTCAGGTGCTCCTGGGCAGGTGGCCTTCTCCCTGTGTCTTTGTTTCTATTCTCTATTTTTTCAGAGACAGAGCCCCTCTCTGTGTCACCCAGGCTGGAGTGCAGTGGCATCATCATAGCTCACTGCAGCCTTGATCTCTAGGGCTCAAGCAGTCTTCTTACCTCAGCTGGGACTATAGTTGAGTGCCACCACACCCAGATGATTTTTCTTATTTTTTGTAGAGATAGCATCTCACTGTGTTGCCCAGGCTGGTTTCAAACTCCTGGCCTCAAGGGATCATCCCATGTCGGCCTCCCAGAGTGCTGGGATTACAGGTGTGAGCCACTGTGTGAGCTCCACATGGCGTTCTTTTTATAATAACACTAGGCGTATTGGAGTGAGGGCCCCCCTACTTCAATATGGCCTCATCGTAACTAAATGACATCAGCAGTGACCCTATTTCCAAATAAGTTACATTCTGAGTTGCCATGTGTAGGACTTCCAATGTGGACACAGGGCACGCAATTCAACTGTGGGACTTCATAGTAATTTAGGAATGTGTAAGAATGGCCATGGAACCTGTTACCCCTTCTGCAAGCTGAGTGGATAAGGAGAAAGGAAATCAGACAGAGGAGGAAGTGTGATTGTGGCTGAATGTGTAGAATCTCTGCAAGGGACACAGACTTGTCACCAGACCTCTGCTGCGGCACGTCCTCCACCTCCTCCTCCGTTTTCTCTACCTTCTCTCTCTCAAATGCGTAGGGGCACAGAGTACTGAGGCATTCTGAGGCTGTTTCCTTTATATAAAAGAAGACACCACTCCTGCCTCAGACCAGGGAGTTGAGTGACCAGAGACAGGCGAGCAAGGAGGGGGAGGCTGTTGAAAGTTTTAGAAGAGAAAAGAGCGTTCAGTGGATGAGGGCTGTCTGTAAAGTATCCAGCCATGCAATGTGAAAAATAGTATCAGCAGTGGCTGGAGACTTTCCAGACAGCCGTCACATTTTGCTTTTGTAAATGAGAGAATTCAAAACCTTTTTTTTTCTGACAGTGTTGTCTTGGGTGATCCTGGTACAGGTGGCCATAGACCATCCTGAGAGACACCTGGCCCAGAGGATGAGCTGCAGGGTTAAAGCGAACTGAATTCCCTCCCTCCCCACTAATGTTTAATTAGTGAGCTGGACCCACTGTTGGGGGCTTCTGGATAAGGTGAGGGTGAGTTTGGGGACTCCCAGCCACCCTGCAGCTGTAGCCAAATCAGTGGGCTTTAGAACTAAGCTGAATACTTTAAATTCTCTTTCTCTTCCTTGCCTCCTATTGAGGAAGATTGCAGTGGGTTGAATAGTGTCCCCCCCAAAAAAAGATGCTTCCCCATCCTAGCACCTGAGACCTGGGAATGTGACCTTATTTGGAAATAGGTCTTCGCAGATGTGGACGAGTTAGTGATTTGGGGATGAGATCATCCTGGGTTTAGAGTGGCCCCTAAATCTTATGACCACGGACCTTATAAGAGAAAGGAGAAAGAGATTTGGGACACAGGGAAGAGGGAGGTGAAGACAGAGGTGGAGATAAGCATCAGAGTTGCTGGGAACCGCCAGGGGGAGGCAGGAAATGGATTCTCCCAGCCATCACCTTGATTGGGGAAAAAGTCTGTTGTTTCAAGCCACCAAGCCTGTGACAATATGTCATGCCAGCCTTGAGAAATCAATCCAGAGGCACGGAATACTGGCCTGCCTGGCTAGATCTGGCACGTAGTAAGTTCTCATTTAAATGTGTATTGATTTTAGGGGGTTGCTTTTCATTACACAGACTTTTAAAGAAGATTACCAGGAATCTTGAGGTCAGAATAATTGACATTCCTTGAATACTGAGGGCATAAGACCGTACTGGGAAAAGACAGTTCCGTTGCCACATCTGGACAGCACTTAATCTCATGCCTCACTCCAGAGTCCAGTCCACAGGTTCACAGCATCAGCAGCACCTGAGAGACACAGAGACTGGACCCTGCCCCAGGCTTGCAGAACCAGACTGTCAGCAGCTTAGCAAGATCCCCAGGTGGCCTGTGTGTACATTAGAGTTTAAGAACACCCCAGTTCACATCCTGGCCACAGAAGTACTTGTTGTGTGGCTTTGGCCCAAATGCTTAAGCTCTCTGGGCCTTGGTTTCCCCAACTATAATCCAGATCTAGAGGTATTGGCCCCCTTGGCTGAGATAAGAGCTGTCCCCTTGGGGGACAGTAAGGTGATGAAAGCCCAGATGAGGGCTACAGTTTGATAACAAGAACCAGACCTTCCTTCCCTCAAGAAATCAGGCAGCATCCATAGAACAGAGAGAGGCACTAAAGCAGAGGCTGTGTGTCAGGAGAAGGAGGATCAGAGCCACTTGGGTGACTGAAACTTGCAGTGGCATTGCTAGGAGTTCAAGGGCAGGGAGAAGGCAGACAGGGAGGAGTGACCTGAACCGCCCAAACTCACTCACCCAGCCTCCACCCTCCTGGCCCCATGCCCAAGATTTTTACTTAGTTATTCACCAAATTGTAGTTGCACAGCTACTATGTGCCAAGGCCCATGATGGTGAACACTTCAGTCCAGCTCTCAGACACCCCCTGTCTATAGTGAGATTTACAATACAATGTGGCCAGTCTGCGTTTGAGGGACCAAGTTACCACCTCAGCCTAGGGGAGCCGAGGGAAGAGCTTCTGAAAGGCAAAGCTCTGGACGCTGAGATCTGAAGGCTGAGTCGGCAAAGGGAAGTAGAGAGAGCTGGGAAAGTTCTCTAGGCAGGGGAACAGCATGTGCAAAGTCCCTGACGTGAGGAAACAGGAAATGTAACTACGGAACTGAAGGCAGCCCGTGTGGCTGGACCAAGGAGGCTGAAAGAGGGGAGGGAGCAGAGACAAGCCTAGGAACAAAGGCAGGTAAGGGCTAAAGATACTTGTCCACTATCATAAGGAGTTTGGGCAACAGGAAGCCATGGGCGGGAGTGGAGATAGATTCAGATTCATACCTCAGAAACATCACACTGGCTGCTCTGTGAGGAGGTTGGCTGGGGGTACAAGAACAGTTAAGAGACCAGCTGGGAGGTATTTACAGTCATTCTGGACAGACGCTGGATGGTCTAAGGCTTTCCATGACAGCAATAGAATACCTGCTAAAAACGGGCCCATCTTACTCTGAACTCCCACCCTTTGCCTGGTCAGATGGGAGAAGCTAGAGTCTCCCTACCGGAGGTCAGGCACATCCCAGCTCAAATTCTGCTCATGGAAGTCCGGGCTTTGTGAGCTCGAACAAAACTCTTAGGTTCTCTGAGCCTTGGTTTCTCCAACCATAAAATAAGGACTATTTTCTACCTCCCAGGAACTGTAACAGCTCCTAAGGCCTTCTACTCATAAGACCACATGAGGATTAAACGAGAAAATGAGCATAAAGTATGGTGCCCCACAGAGCAAAGCCCCATCACAGAGTAGCCGTAATCACTTCACGGAACAATCACTGATTCTTCAATGATCCAGCACCTACTTTAGGCTAAGTTTTGGGGACCTGGCCAGCAAGGCATTGTCCCTATCTTTGGGAATATCACAAGCTAGTTAGGAAGACAGACACTCGTACAAAGGAAGGAAAGAATCCACTAGCCTGGCGTATCTTCCAGGCCTGGGCGATAGCCAAGGGAATGCTTTGGAAAAAAGGAAAAGTATGGGTGTAGGCAGGTGATGGAAAGAGCCCCCGGGATCCCGCACTCCAGTTGCCAGCCCGGGGATCACAGAGCAGAGTAATGCAATCAAGGCGCTCTTGTTGGCAGGAAGAGACCGAGGGACAGTGTCTGTGTGTGTGTGTGTGTGAGGGGGGAGTAGAGGGTGGTCACCTAGATAGCTGAGATCACAGGCTCATGGTTTAGGGTTTGTGACAGCAACATGTGAATGTCACGGGATCTACACGGGAAGTGCCGCCAGAATCGAGAAAGGCATCCGCTGGCCCCAGGCCATGCTGGGAAAGGGCAAGGGTGAAAATAACCCTGGACTGTCAGAAGCCACAGGCTGGGAAGGCCTTCAGGAGAGCACCTGATGGGGATCTATTAACTGAAAACTACGCCTGCCTCTGACCTTCCTGCGTTTGGAGAGACTCCAGCCCAGGGGCACGTTGTCATAGTGAAAAACTGGAAATAACCTGCATGCCCATCCAGAGTGGAATAAGTAAATAAAACGAGGTCGCTGCGGTGAATATAACAACTTGAAAGACAGAACTAGATCACATGACTTGATCTCAAACACATCTTGTAGAGTGAGAAAAGAAAGTTATAGAATCAGGTGAGTAGGCCATAATACGTATGTATATTTGAACATTTGTATGCATACAAAATAATGCTATCTATACTTTATTCACACACACATTTGCATGTATCCGTAAAAAAACAAGGTTTGGAAAGATACACAGGAAATTCACATCAAATATTTTACCCTGAGAAAGTATTTTGTTTATCTAAATTCTAAATCGTGGCTGCATTAAGCTTTACTAATAAGCTTCAAATTGGCATATTTTTAGAATTGATAGGTAATATTTGTACATATTTATGGGGTACATGTGGGGATATTTTGTCACAGGCACAGAATGTGTAATGATCAAGTCAGGGAATCTAGAGTATCCATCATCTCAATTATTTATCATTTCTACGTGTTGGGAACATTTCGAATTCTCTCTCCTACCTATTTTGAAATATGCCTCTGGGGAACATGTGACATTGGAGAACATTCGACTCCTGGAGTGGATCATCTTTTAACACTACCCATTATTATTTTCAGTAATAATCCTGTAATATTACTTTCACAGCTTGTTCCTCAAGTTTGAACCAATCATTTTAAAAGAATACATTTTTATGTTAGTTATTCAAATTCAGAGTAAAAAAGATCCAATTCAGAGTGAAAGAGTATAGTTTTATGAACTATAAATTTGTGCTTAACAAAAAATGAAAAATATTATACCTCAAAGCTCACATTCCATTTCACCATTTTAAATTTTAAAAGCAAATAAATTTTTGCTAAGTACCATTCACAGTGGTGGCAAAGAATGACAGAATTAAGTTCTGGTTTTTGGTGTCTACAATCACTCTTTATTTTGAATCTCCTGTTTAAACATAGGAAGATATATAATCCCAGAGGTTGAAGACATAGACTGACCCCTCAGTAACTTTGAACAATTCCAAACGGTCATGAACCTCCAAACTTTTGAAACAATCACATGTAGCTGAGTCTGCCTGTATCAGGGGTCAGTGTATAACTGCGGGGTTCTCTGGATTGGTTTTCACGTAGAATAATGTGTTGTGTTCATTAAAGAATAAGTAATAAAAAGTGCTAATTTAAAGTTTGTTCATGAAACATAATAGTAATAAGTCTAGCTATGACTTAGAATCTAGACAAATAAAATACTTTCTCAGGGAGGAATATGTGATCCCTGACATTGGTTAGAACAACTAATGGTTGGTTGGAACAACTAATGATAAAAAAAAAAAAAAAAGCAAACTGACTGAAGTGTATTTTATTGGGCTACCCCCTCAGCCCCACCCCTGGGACCCCATTGTTGGGAAGGGCTTATAGGAGACCAAGATCAGAGCTGGGAGTTAAAGGGGACCTTAGCTATAATATTCTAATTTTTTTCCAGCAAAATGGTAAAGAATGTAAGTTCTGAAGTCAGACTTCCTGGGTTCTCATCCTGGCCCCAAGGGAAGTAAGCTGCTTCATTTCTCCCAACCTCAGTTTCCTCATCTGTAACATGGAGTGAATATGATAATACCTACACCATAGAGGGGTTGTGAGGATGATATGACATAATTTGTATAAAATGCATAAAACACCTCCTGGCATGTGGTAGATGCTCAGTAAATGCTAGCCATGTTTTTAAAGGATGGTGCACTCACATTTGTGCATTGATGGTATAACTTTTAAAAAGCATCTGCCCAGGAAAAAGACTGGAAGAAAACATGCAAATTATTAATGAAGGTTAATGCTGGGGTTGGGGCTACACAGAAAGTTATTGTATTCTTTGTAATTTTTCATAATTTTTAAAAATTCCAGTTCTTCCCACCCACTGCCTTTGAGACTGGAAGGCAGGGTGGGGTGGTCCCCAGTGATGCCACAATAGTTGAAACAGAGCCAGGCCCCCACCCTCCCTTCAGGCTTTGAATATGTCATTTTCAGGTCTGCTCAGGACAGCTCCATCCTGGCCTCTGGAGCTGTCTAGTGTGAACCCAGGAGGGCAAGTTTTCTCTTTGAGTAGATTTTCTTAGTTGGGAGTGGGAGAGAAGAAGAGCCAGCCAGCTGGGGAGATTAAAGAGGTGTGGGCCAGGTTGGCAGCTGGGGAGTGGAGGCAGCCTCCACACTCAGAGGGCCTCCCAGGATGGAAAGAGAGGGCAAAGGCTAGGCAGGAGCCGTCTGCTGGGCCATCCCTGGTCATGTCCATCAACTTCTCCATCCCTCTAGTCACCCTTCTATCTGCCTGTCTGCCTGTCCGTCTTCTTACACATCCATTTCTTTTATAAGTATTTATTGAATGCCTACTGTGTGTCAGGCACCATGCTAGGCCTGCGATATCACAACAAACAAGGAAGACATGGTCTCTGCCTCCTGGGGCTGACATTCTAATAGGCAACCCAGCAATAAACAAGTAAACAGACAAACATACACATGCAAGTTGGGCTGAGATGCAGGGGAAACAAACGGGCCGCAGCCTGTCTGGCCATCTGGCTGGCTGTCCCTAGGCTGTTCCTGCCTGGCCACCTCTCCTGATACTTCTCAGTCTGCCCAGCTGACAGCCTGGCCCAGCCCCCAGGGTTCTGCCCCAAGAGAGGCTTCTGCCCAGAACATTCCTTCAGTCCTGCCCAATGTGTCTGATTGTGAGAATCACTGATATACCTGTTGAAAATACAGATTTCTAGAATCTTCCTGGAGATCCCCTGTCGGACTAGGAACCTGTGAGAAGTAGACATACCCAGGGTAGAAGAACCACGTCTCAGCTCCATTTCTCCCTGAAGACTCACATGCAGCTCAAGATCAGGGACGCAGCTGGGCCCAGGGAAATGGGGCCCCAGGACACACCTGGGCTGATTCACACGGTGTGGTGCCCCGTGGGGGAGGGCTCACGGAGGCCAGAGGTCAAGTCTGCTCATGCTAGGCTGCCAGGAGCCCAAAGAGGCCAGGCCTCTGGGAGAGCAAGGACAGAGGTACCCTCAGGATCTGCCAGCCCTTGAGGAAGAGGAGGAGCCTTGAAGGGGCCTTAGCAGCCTCAGCCAGGTATGAGGCCTGGGCAGGGAAGAGCCCAGTCATTCTAGTAGGGAGGGGCTTTCTGCAAAGACTCTACAGCCTTGAGCCCTTGGTAAGGCCTGCTCTGATACCACCCACACTTACAATTCCAGACAGAGTCTGCATTTGGATAAGGAAAATGCCCACTGTGGGTGCTAGAAGGATTGTAGCAGCTCCCAGTAGGAGGTCTGGAGTTGGGCATGTTTGAACAATCAGAGAGGAATTAGAAAAGTGTTCCTAGCAGTGACAGCCACAGAAACGAAGAATAGGCCCCCTCAGAGTTGAGAGGGATCCAGACTACCCCCATTTCCTGAGGCTCCTGGTATGTGAAAAGTGAGGGAATTTCAAAACAGAGTTAAAAGACTCGCTGCTTTATGTTTAATCCTTGCAGTTCACTCATAAGATGGGATTGCACACCCTCCTACAGTGGTACAATATGAGGATGCTGGTCATAGAAAATGACAGGATTTGTTTTCAATATTAGTTCATGGTGCATTATAGGCAGCAAAGTTTGATGACTTTGTTTGGGACCCTACTGCTATATCTTGATGATGGTATATATGGCCACACTGAGAGATGACTTCAGGTGTCACGTTGAAGCCCTACTCCTTGAAGAGGCAAGACCTGTGGGTAGGCCACATGGAGACACATGGGCCTTTTTCTTGGGGGAGGAGGATACTTGGGAGATATGACTGCATGAGAAAGGGCACCGTGGGAACATGGAAGAAGCATTTCACCAACCTGGGAAAGCAATGGGGGCTTCCTGGAGGAGGTGACTATCCTGGGATGTGAAAGATGACTAAGCATGAGGCAGATGAGGAAGGGCTAAAAGGGGGTTCTAGGAGGAGAGAATAGCAGAAAACAGTTAGAGAAGACTGGTCTTATAAGGCTGCAACCAGGGTGTTGGCCAGGGATGAGTTCTCATCTGAAGTCTTGACTTGGGGAAGATGTGTTTCCAAGCTCACGTTTGTTGGCAGGAGTGACTACTTTTAGGATTGATGGACTGTGGGCCTCAGTGCTTGCCATGTGGGCTTCCCCACCATAGCTGTTTGCTTTTTTCCTATGTGCAAACTGGGAAGGCAATAGAGTTTCCTAGCAAGACAGAAGTCATGATCTTTTGTAACCTAGTGACAGAAATAGCAACCCATCAACTTTGCTAGATTCTATCAGTTAGAAGCAAGTCACTATACTAGCCCACCCTCAAGGGATGGGTGTGAATACCCAAACTATCAGGGACCATCTTAGAGTCTGCCCACCATAAGCTCCCATGATAGCCCTAAGAGGTCTCTGTCAATATTCACACTTTGCATATGAGGAAACTGAGGCACAGAGAAGTAAGAGAGAAAGCCTGGTTAAATCTAGAGAAATTAGCAGTTAAATTCCTCTTTTAGAATGATCACACTTTGCATATGAGGAAACTGAGGCACAGAAAAGTAAGAGAGAAAGCGTGGTTAAATCTAGAGAAAATAGCAGTTAAATTCCTCTTTTAGAATGAATTAAAGCTGAGCCAGAGGGGAAGGGGATGACTGAGGGTATTCCAGGCAGGAGAAGAGCATGTACAAAGGCACAGAGGTGTGAACCGGCAATGGAGAGCTTGGGGCAAAATGAGAAGTTCATTATGTGCAAAATTTTGGCAAAAGGAAGTGGCAGAGGTAGGGGTGGAGCAGGGTGGCAGGAGAGAGGAGTGCAAGAGAGAAAGAGGCATTATGTTTTTTAAAAGATAGGGAACTATACAGTGAGGCTTGCCGTTATGGTCTCACCATTTCCACAGTCACCTGCCTGTCCCTTCCCGTGCACCCCAATGAGCCAGTTGTCACATATAAGCAGCTCTCAGGTATACTCATTTTATTTGGACTGTAATGTTTTGTCTTATTGGGTTTGCTTTTTGAGGTTAGCTGTCAAGATTTAAAACTCTGGAGATTTCACATTTCAAAAAATTAACCCAGGCCAGGCACAGTGGCTAACACCTGTAATCCCAATATTTTAAGCGGGGAGACTAGAGATTTTCTTGAGGCCAGGAGTTTAAGATTAACCTGGGCAACATATTGAGATCCTGTCTCTACAAAAAACAAAATTTTTTTTTAATTAGCTGGGCATGGTGGCACATGCCTGTGGTCTCAATTATTCAGAAGGTTGGAGGATCACTTGAACCCCTAGAACTGCTCAAGTCTGCAGTGAGCCATAATTGTGCCCCTGCCCTCTCGCCTAGGTGACAGAGCAAGGCTCTGAGATATATAGATATATATATATATCCAGATTTCCATTTTCTTGTGAAAAATCAGATAATCTGGCAACACTGGAGCCTCCAGTGGAAGCTGGGAGATGGCAATGCCTGTCCTGTGTACTCTCCAGTTCAATCAGCCCACTTCTTCACTGACATATACTCAGCCTGGCCTCTGGGGAGGCATTAGGGTCTGGAGTCCCTGCCTTGAGAGCCTCCATGTCTACAAGCATCCACAGAGGAAGGAAAAGGTCCTTTCTCTATGGATGTTCCTAGTCTGTTAGATGTTAGGCCAATGATGGCTTTTGCAATTGTCTCTCATCATGAGAGTATCAGTCAGCTTTTGTAAGAAACAACCCTACAAGTCACCCTATTTCCTCCTACCCCAAGGATCATCTAGCATCCCCTACGTCCTAACCTCAGGAAATGGCAGGGCCGGAGCTCAGCTACCACCTCTGGTCCCCCACCTAGAGGAGGTGATCTGGAGCTGTGCTCCACCAGCCAGGCTGGCTGAGTCAGGTCCACAGCAGTTTTCACTCAGCCAGACAGAAGGAAGCAAGGGAAGGAGCATGGAGGGATCGGAAGTGTAGGCTGGGATGCCATCTGCCCCAGGGTCTCTTTCTGCCTCACCTGAGACATTCCTCTAAGGTTCCACTTCATCATCTGCATCCCCCTCGATTGCCCCATAGTCCAGTAGTCAGAATCTAGTGTCCGGAAGAGTCATGTGCCAAATCCCACTGTGGCACATTACAGAGGTGTGACTTGGACCGTCACTTCCCCTTAAGCTCATTTATTAATGGAAACAGTGACAACCAACTAATCAGATTATTGTGGGCATGAGATAGGGTCATATACATTAAGCGATGGTCACAGTGCCTGGCACTGAAAAGGCGGCCACATAGGTAATACTGTTTCTTCTATCTAATTTCTTCCTGAGGTGCCTTGTAATAGGTGCTGTCATTATTCTGTGCATATCCAGAGATTGCTTCACATAGTGGCACATACCAGCTCTCAGGGTACTTTCACTCCTAACAGCCAGCACTTGCATCTCTTTGTCACTGGACAGTCCTTGTGCTTTTCTTGGGGGAGACCCTGAGTGCCTGGGAATTTACATTCTCCAGGGGTAAGTCGAAACCAGTGACTGAGGGATGCAACTTCCTTGCCACTATCAGGGACAGCTCTGGGCTGTTGCCTATGCCATCTTCAGAACTTCCCTACAGGTGTGAGTCTCCAGGGGACTCTGCTGATATCACATCTTTGCTTGGGTCTCTTCCCTCTGTGGTTCTACTTCCCATGCTTCTCTACTATTTTCCTAGTAAATCACAGTGACACTAAACCTCATCTCAGAGTCAATCTACTTCTGGGGAAGCCAACCAAAGACAGTGTGTCTTTTTGCCTCAGCCCTCCACATCCCTCTCCCTCCTAATCTGCTTCTATTTCCTTCTCATATTCCCCACCTCTCTTCTCCACTGTCTTCCCTCCAGCTCCACTTACCCGGGCACCTCTGCCACTGACTTGGAAACAGATGGCTTCACCTGGGAGAGAGCGCACCCTTCGTGGTGATTAATGATTGTTGATTGGGTGGTGTTATTTTTAGCTGCCTTCTCTCCACCTTCTGCCGTCCTTAGCTATGGAGGCTGTTCTGCCCTGTTTCTTGGGCATCAGACGGTGGCTATGGAAGTGGTTTTCAGCCAGAGACAATTGTGTCCCCCAAGGGACATTTTTAGCAATGTCTAGACACACTTTGAGGTTGTCACAACTGAGGTGGAGGGTTCCTCCAGCACCTACTGGGTAGAGACCAGGCATGCTGCTAAACATCTGTTCATTATACAAGAGGCATTTGTGGTCCCAACTTTGGAAACAAATTGTGTGGATCTCTAAGAGGACTTACCATGAGGCAGCACATATCCAGACTCTGATCTCATGTAAGAGAAAGGTCCTTTCCCTATGGATGGTCTTAATTTAACAGATGCTAGGTCATTGATGTCTTTTGCAACTATCTCTCCTCATGATGTATCAGTCAGCTTTTGCCGTGTAACAATCCATCCCAAAATATAGAGGCCTGTTCCTTGAAGTTATTTAAGTTCACAATTCTGCAAGTTGGCAGTTTGGGCTGAGTCAAATGAATGGCATATCTGGTCGCAAATAGGCTCCCTTGTGCACCTATCGTCAGCTACCAGGTCAGCTGAGGGCTGGTTGATCTAGATGGTTCTTAACTGAGGTAGGTCATCTCTGTTCCACCTGGCCTCTCATCTTCAAACAGGCTAGTTTGAACTGGGACATGTGGCAGCAGCAGGATTTTAAGAACATGAGAGCAACTGCAACACTGGGAACTTGGAAATGTCACTTCTACTTCATTCCACTAGTCAAAGCAAGTTATATAACCAGCCCAGATTCAAAGAGTAGGGAAACAAACTATACCCCTTACTGGGAGGAGTCACAAAGTATTGTCATCATATCTGCAATCTACTTCAATACCCATTTCCTTTCAGGTTAAGGTCATACAGTTATTAGAGTCCTCATGGTGAGTGACTCCGGGGTGCATTTGGCTCTAAGCAACTGTCAATTACTTAGCTATGTGGCCTTGGGCAGTTACCTAACTTCTCTGGGCTTTGATCTCCTTATTTATATTACAGGGAAATTAAGCCTAAGTGGCCTGCCTTATAGGTTGTCAGAAGCTCAAATAAATGGTACAGGTAGAAGAGGCTATTATTTTATTATCAGTCCTTGAAACAGGAGGAGGCCCGGCTGCTCTTGCTGGGCACGTGTTTCTCTCCCACCTGAGCCAAGTTCTCTATAATTCATCAGTAGCCAAGGCCTGACAGGTCCCTAGTGCAGCCTCCATCAATCCTCCTGTCTATTTTCTCAGAAAAAAACCCAAGTGATTTGGCCAGAATCTCTCATGATCCTTTTCACCCAAGTTCAAATACTAAGCATTGGCCAAGAGCCCTTTTGATGATTTTTTTATTTGGCCTAAAACCAACTTTGAAATTCCATGGTCTGAGCCCCTTCAATTAACTCCTCTCCCTGGAAAAGGTGCATTCCCATTCAATAAACAGCCTGCATGCTTTGAGATGTCTCATATGCCAAAGGGCCTAAGAGAGCAGGAGAGAGCTGTGTCCTTCCAAGATGGGGCTAGGTCTGGAGAGACATCTCAGGCTGCCTGGGAGCATGGTGACCCTCCTGCAATCCTCCCCAGAAATCAACCAGCAAGCATCCCACTAGCCGGGGGAAACTGAGACTGGAGCGGGTAAAAGAACAGCATGATTTTCCCAGCCCTCAGGTCTTTGAGTTTAGGAGGGGCAGATACAAGAGAACAAATGCTCTCGTTTATTATGACTGACTAAGCTTGGTTCTTGAATGTCGACTGTGACATGTCCCCTGCACAAGGCCAGAGACCATTCCTGCCTTGCACGGGCCTGGGTTCACAGAAGGTGCAGGCATTGTGGAATGAGCTCATTTAATCCTTCACCACCCTACCCAGGCAGGCATCGTTATTATCATGCCCATTTTACAGATGAAGAAACTGGGGCCCAGAGGGGTGAGAGGGTTTGTCAAAGTCACACAGCTAGGATGCAGCAGAGTCAAGCAGGTCAGTCTGGCACTGAAATTGATACTCTTCACCCTCTTCAACTCCACTGACCACATAACGATCTAGGCCTGGGGGCTGGGAGCGACAGGAGCGGGTAAAATACAAACAGACATGTGCAAAACAGACAGATCCCTCGAGGGGTCTTCCCACAGAGGGCCCCAAACTATTCCCTCCACCCTTCTCCAGAGCAAATGGACCCTGTCCTTTTCTTACTGGTGCCCATGTGACATGAAGCTATGCCAACCAATCTGGCTTTTTTTGTACTGATGTCCCACTTGCTACTTTCTTATTTATCCCAAGCTCTGTTCCAAACACTTCCCCTGAACCATTTCACTGAAGCCTCACAACAAGCCTATGGAAGAAAGTCCTATAACTCTCCAAAGTTACCCCAAAGTGAGTGATGTCACTGAGATTCAAACCCAGGCAAATTTGATGATGATGATGGGGGCAGTTACCTTTTCCTAGTGACAGACATTTGGGTAGTCTCCATTTGGGGATTATTGTCATTACACAGGTGTTTTTGTAGACACTAAATTCCTTTTCCTGAGTATGTAAGTAGGAGTAGAATTGCTCAATCATATAGGAGGTAAATGCCATAGCCTGTCAAGCGTGTCCCAGTGTGGTGGCATCATTTCCCACATTTCCCAATAGCCAGGCATGAGAGTTCCATTTGTCCCACATCCTTGTCAACTCTTGGAATTGCCAGAATTTTAAAAAAATCGTATTTTGTTTTAACCATCCTAGGTGTGTACGAAGAGCTCACTGTGGTTTTAATTTGTATTTCTCTGCTGTCTCATGACATGGAACATCTTCTCAGGTGCTTACTGGTCATTTGGATATATTCTTTTGGGAAGTATCTGTTGGTCTCTTTTGCCCGTTTTTCTTCCTTTGGCTTTTAGTATTGTGTGTTAGAAATTTTTGGCAAGCCTGATTCTGTTCCTTTATCAAGATTACCTGGGGGGAGGGTGGTGTTTCAGGGTTTTAGGTTTGTTTTGCTTCATTTTTTTTTTCTTAAATACTTGCAGAAGTCTTTTCTTATTTTCAAAATTTCCTGACATCTGTTTTTGTCTGATTTGTCTGGTACCAACTCAGTGCAGCCAGTCATAAACTAAAACCTCAAGACAATTTTCTATTATTATTTTTAGTATTATTTTTCTCTCCTTTGCTCTGCTTCCTCTTGTATAATTTCTGAATTGATCCTCTGTGTGTCTAAGATTACATGATGCCTATTAATCCAGAAGGACGAAAGGGAATTCTAAAGGGGTTACAGCTGAACATTTCCAGTTGGGGGTTCCAGCCACCTGGGAGGGATGGGTAGGGACCAGTGTCATAGGCAACCTTATCAGGAGGCTCAGCCTTGGGCCAATCAGCACCTTTTCTCTGATTACTGTGGAATCAGGAAAATAGCAGAAGTTATGCCCTCACTCTCTGCCAAGCCTGGCTTCCCTCTGTGGCCACCAGCCCAGTATTAACTCCCAGCTGGGGCTCCTCACAACATGGCGGCCTACGCTACGTCTTCCCCAGAGGCACCAGCAGTATTTAAATGAATCAGTTTGTTACTCCCCATTAGTGACAGTTACAAGCTCTGGCTCTCTTCCTAATTTGAATGTGACTTATTCCTTCACACCTGACCTTCCATGAGTCTCTTCAGACCTTCTTTCAATCTAAAACCATGCTCTATTTTGCATGTATCATATGAATTTCTGTGGATGCCCATTTTCCCTAGTTTCCAGCACTGATGAAGGCTTTCCCTTGTTTTTACATTTCTTTGGTAATTTCAGTAGATATTCTAGAGAGAAACAAAGGTAAACTCTGCAGCAAGAGTCATCCCCTAACAACCGATTAGTCCTTTTCCCAGTCCCTGAAGCCACATGAAGTTGGCATCTAATTAAAGATCAGACCTCACCTGATAACATGCTCCTTGTATTTTATTATACAATCCAGGAACCCTCTTATTAAATCTGAATTGCACACACAACTAAATGTAGCATAGATAGTTAATCATGGCCTAGAGCTTATTCTTCTTTTAGAGCTCAGGCACCTCCAGGTTTTGAGAAATGGGAAGAGGAGACAGGTAGAAGTCCCTGTGGCCTTGGAAGGGCTTCTGTTTAGAAATTCCAAAGGGGTCTGGGGGTGGCCCTGCCTTAGAAGTAAGTAGTTGCCTCCTTCCCCAAGCACTATATACTTCTTGATGCTGCCAGGACTCATCGACTCCTACTCTGGACCTCCCCTGTAAATGGCCTTCCCCACAAGCCCCCAAAGCTGTACATCTTCTGCCAATATACTTGTTGTCTGCTGATCAGGCTGAATGTGAAAGTCCTAGAATTCTGAGTTGCTCTTTCACCCCTCCTTGCCTTTGCACATGCTGTTCCCCTCACGTGGCCCTCCCATTCCTTGTCCTATTAAACTGCAATTCACCCTTTACTTTTGTATCTGAGACTTTAATTCCTCTGGAAATGCAATTCCTTTCCCGAGACTCCCTGGGTGTAAGCACAGGGCTGAATTTTTCCCCTACTTTAACACTTTTCCCAGTGCATCATGAAGGTGTATTTGGGTTGAGAGAGAGTGAGGATGGTGATTTCTTCACTATTGCATCCCTCAA
>CAUYQV010069648.1:0-12627 GCA_963574575.1 Galagoides demidoff
GTGGACGCCTGTAGTCCCAGCAACTTGGGAGGCGGAGGCAGGAGACTCGCTTGAGCCCAGGAGTTGGAGGTTGCTATGAGCTGTGATGCCATGGCACTCTACCCAGGGGGATAGCTTGAGACTCCGTCTCAAAAAAAAAAAGCTGTGTGGTACACAGAGAGCGAGAGTAGCTGCTTTGGCTTGTGGTCACTTTCTGTGACTCCCAGTCCCAGCCTGCAAAGCTGGGATTTACTTCTCACCCTGAAGTTCAGTAAGATTTTCCTATATCCTTTCAATAATCTCTTGAGAAAGTCTAAGTGAATTTCTGTCCTCTGCTCACAACTCAATTGTGGCCAAAGCAGACTCTGGAGGGGAGAGAAGATTCTCAAACTTTCCCCAAGACTCAGTTTTCTCACCTGTAAAATAAGAGATGCACCACAGGACCTCAAAATTCCCTGCTTCCAAGGAAGTTTAAGAACTCACAGTGTTTCATGCTGATGCCAGGAAATAAGCAAAGACTCAGAGAAGGAAAGTTGAGTCAGGAAAAATTCTGTTGACTCATCTCCCCACTTCCTCCCCTGGCCTGTAGTCCTGAGAAGAAGGAAACAATGTTGGAAAGTTGGAGGCAGCTTTGCTTAACACACTGATCAGAGCAACCAGGACCCCAACATCACTGCTCTGTCAGAAATTAGACCCAATTATGCCTGCAGGAGAGTAAAGCCAATGTGGTCTTTGAGGCACAAGAATGTCCTATAAAGAAGGTTCTGAGGCACTGCTGCTTATGCCAAGGATGGCGGGGTTTCCAAAGACAACAACAATGGCTGCCGCATGCCCTGGTGTGGCCTACTGAGTGCAGAGCTACCAAAGGTATGGAATCTTTCTGCTCTATGTGCCCTTGTTGATCAATGGAGAAAAAGTCCTTTTCCCTGGTCCAATGCTTGATTGAAATTGCTTTTCCAAAAGCCAGCTGGTCCAGATTTGGGTTTAACTTCTGTTCCCTGGGATAGGCTTATCCTCAGTGCTAGGTACGCTCCTCAGATACTCTTAGCTGTTGCCTGCCCCCATGTTCTATGATCAATTAACATGAATCACCTTGGGAGGGATACAGAAGTACCCTTCCACAAGGATGTTTCCAGAGCTCTGCAGTCATCTGGATCAGCTGTGTCTCTCTCCAACCCCCAGCATCACCAGCTTGGGTTTCTACCCACTTCCCACCTGGTCTTTGTTAAGGAGAAATCTCTGCTCTTGGATTCTAAGGAGACTGTTTAACCTTTAGCCTGTTTCTTCAGCCACAAAATGGTTAAAGTGCCTTCTACTACAAGGGGGTTCCATGATTCCCAAAGAGTGATACATGAGAACTATGTGACTGCACTTGGTGTCTACTGCTTACAGACTTGGAATCACCTTCCAAACACATCTCTTTAGACCAATGAGAACACAGAGCCTTTGCGATGAGCAGGCAGAGCCAGAGATGTCTGGATCACTCTACAGACATGCTATTTGAAGGACTGTAGCCAAGTGATAGGGGACACAGGCAGAATCCTGGTACCCAGTGGGCAAAGAGGTGAGGATGGTGCTGAATGGGGCTGTGGCCCAGAAATGCAAATGCCTCAACACACTCACCCTGTCCCAGGGTCAAAGGCATCACAATTGGGTCTTTGTTCCAGAGTTCAGACGCCTCACTCACCACTCTTTCCAAAGCCAGCTTGCAGGATGCACAACATGCCTCCTCTTCCCCACTCCCCCACCGTCAGCCTCCAGTTTCCTTGATCAGAAACCACCCTCCCAAGGATCTGCAGTCTGGCCCTCTTCCCTTCCCCCCTCCGCCCACTAGTTTCTCTGGTTAAGCTCCTGGTTTCTGATAGCTACAGATGAGTGGGTTTGCACAGGCAACCACAGCACTCCAGGTGCCTCTGCAGTAAAGACACTCAACCCCCAGAGAAGTGGGAAAGCCATGTTCACATCCTGTGATTTACCCAGCCATGAAGTTCAGACCTAGGAAAGGTTCAAGGAGATTGTTTACTGTAGCCCCTGCTTCCGAGCAGGTCACCTCCATCTTATAGAAGGGATAACTAAGGCCCCCAGAGAAGTTAAGGGACCTGAAGCTACCCAGCCAGCAAGTGGCAGGCAGAATCCTGCTTCTAACAGAGCTTCCTCAGAGGGTCTGTGTGCCAGACTGGGCAGCTCTGGCCACAGGTGGTGAGGGGGAGCTAGGGTACCTGGGCACCTCACACAGTCATCAGGAGGTATTCAGGACAGCACTATCTCCTCTTTCAAGCCTCACACAAACTCCCACTTTTTCAAAGTTCTCCTTCCCTCACTCCTGGACAGGACTCCAAGTGTTCCCAGGGTCCTGGATAGGGGACAGAGAAAGCACCCAGGTCCCTGGAGTCATGCAACCTCAAAGCAGGATGGACTTCTTTTCATGTGGTATCCCCTCATCAGCCATCCTGGCCCATGGCTGTCCCCTAAAGACACAGGGGGCTCATTACCTCCTGCTGCCCAAGGGTTATACAGCTGTGGAGGTGAGACAGGGCAAATAAGGTGGCAGGAGAGTCCTTATGCCATAACTTCTGAAAAGAACTGATCTTATACTTTCCTGGTGCAAGTTCTAGAACAAACATCTCCCTAACTTGGGACTTCCCATTTCACCATCAGAGATCCCTTCTTTGAGTCTCAAAGGTGCTCAGGGGTTCCAGAGCCAGACACTCATGGCCCTCATGGCATTGCCAGCTTCCTTTGGGGATAAGCGGGTGGAGCTGTTAGCATGACAAAGACTGGGAGCAAAATTGTGCAGGTAGAAGATCAGTGTGGACAACTGGGACATGCCTCCACCAGCTGGGGACTGTCACTGCTAACCACCTTAGTGATGACTCCAGACACAAGGGCAGAGCCTGACCTAACATCCTAGACCCAGAAGGGCCACGAGTCCCCCAAGAGGTCTACTAGGATTTCCTCAGCGCCCCTGCAGCTCCTTATCCCTTAGAGGCATAGGAATCAAGAACCCAGGAATACCCTAGTTCTGCACAACCTCAGGGGACTTGCTTCCCCTGGAGCTCTCTGGGCCTCAGTTATTCTATCTATAGAATGGGCTCCATGGTCCTTTAGTTTGCCTTCATTTTAGGGGTCAAAATACTGGAAGGGGACAAAGGGGGACAAGGAGAGAATAACAGGCCCCTACCCTCTGGAAGTATCCACCAAATGGTCCAGGGAGGCTCCTGTACATAGGGCCCTTCCCCACAGCAAGTCAAAACCCAAACAAAATACCCCAGGAGCCAATTCAAGTCTTAGCAGGCTATGGGGCAAATCGCTGTGGATGTCCTGGAAACAAGTTCCAATCCTGGCCCTATAGGGGCTGTATGGTCCTGCACCTGGGGACTAACAGACTTCGGCTGTCCTTTCTCCACCTGTTATGACTCTTGTTGGCAAGGATCAACGCACTTTGGTCTACTCGGCAAAAACTTTGGGACCAGCACCCCCTGGGCAGCTGTCAACACAGTCTTTATGTCAGCTGTAGGACCCTCTCTGGCCTGGGGATCTGACTTCATCCCCTGCCTGGGCCTTGGTCTCCTGCTGCAGGAGCCAATCACCTCACCAGCCAGACACTCACCACCTCTGCCAGGCCTGGCCTTTCCTTAAACAACTCCCTGGGGTCCTGGGGACCCTGGACCCCATGGTGATTTTATGGCCTGCCTTCCTTACCAGCTAGCTGGATTCTCCTGCCCCTGCCTGGACCCAGGCTTCGAATTGGCCCCGGCAGAGGAAGCTGCTGCTGTGTACCGGGTGAGCTGGAAGGTACCTTCTCTGTGGGCCTTGGAGGGCATGGGGACCCTGAGCAGGGGCTGCACGGTGTACCTATGTCTGCTGCCCTGGCCTTGCATTAACACAAGCCGGTTAATTACCCGGGCAGGGGAGACATTCTTCCACCACCAGGCAAACTGCTGGCCTGCAGCCCAAACCAACAGGGGAAACTTCAGCCTCCTCAGCCCTCTCCCTGCCAGATGGAAATAACGTATAGCTGCGGAGGTGGGGGAGGAGGAATGAACAAAAACCAGCCCGGCTGAGGAGCCAGGCCGGAGCCGAGTGGACAACCACTGGCCAGGCACTCACCACTTTCGTTCTTCTCGATGACGTCCACCACCTCCCCCACCTGGAGGCTTAGCTCCGAGTTTTCCTGCTTCTTATAGTTGGACACCACCACATACTGTTCCAGGATCATGGGCTCGGCGTTGGTGTCGGCACCTGGCGAGGGCAGAAAGCACGCGGTGAGCCAGCGGCCAGCCATGGCCCCGCGGCCGGGGCGCCCCCTGTCCATCGGCCTCCTCGGGGGAGGCTGCTCCGTCGCCAGTGCCGCTCCAAGGGGCAGCCCACAGCCGGGGCTTGCAGCTCGCTGGGCCCCAAGGACAGGCCATATAGCAAGGCCCCACACCGGCCCGCTACACCGCGGGGACCGGGGGACATGGGAGCCAGGGGGCTGGGGAGGGGACAGTGGAGGAGGGGAGGAGAGAGGCAGGAGGCGGAGGTGGAGGCTAAGAGAACTTAGGAGAAGCTTCTGCGGATGGGTTAGTCACAGCCCAGCATGAGGGCGTCTGCGGAGAGGCCTGGGGCCCATGTGGTCTCTCCAGACTCTTGGGCCAGCAGGGGTGTGAGGGGAGGGCCTCGGGCAGGAGGGCAGCCCATGAGGGCGGAGGTCAGAGTGCAGGAGGGAGAAGGAGGACAGGCAAGGAGGAGGCTCCTGCCTCGACCCTCAGCCCTGCAAAGCAAAGAGAAAAGGCAGCCCTGCTCCCTCAGGCGGGAGAGGGAGAGGCACGCAGGAGAGAACTTCTCCACGGCCCAGGCAAAGAGTCAAGGGTTTGAGGCCGCCAATCACTGGGGCTTACTCGCAACCCTTAAATAGAAACACATGAGACCCATCGAATGAGGAGCCGGGGGTGGAGGCAGGGGAGGGGAGGAGGTAGGGGAGGGGAGGAGGCCCAGACTGTTTACTTGAAATCCAAGAAGAAAGTCCCAGAGCCAGCCCGCCCCCTGCCAGTTTTTCCTCAAGTTCAGCTGTCCCTGCCCTGGGGCTCACTGAGGCGCTGCCAGGAGCCCAGGGCTGGGCCCCCAAACCCCATGCAGGCCCCAGGTTCCCAGCAGCAAGCAATTTCTCTGTCCACCTCAGCCACTGGACCAGTGCAACATTTGTTAAGTAAGCGTCAAGCTGGAAGGTGAACAGGCTGGATGCCCGTTTTAGCCCACTAGCTATGTGGCATCAGACAGCAGCTTGACACCTAAGATATTACATGCCTTCCTACCTAAAAGGATCTTCAAACCAGGGATGGACTAGTCACCTCCTACAGACCACCTCAGCCCAAAGGGAATTCCTAGTATACTTCTACAACTGTTCATCTGCCAGTCTCCTTGAAGGATGGGGATTCTACCACCAGCCTGGCTACAGAAATGGTGGGGGTCTCCAGGCACCACACAGCCCCACTGTGACAGCCTGACCTGGCAAATGTTATGTGCCAGGCACATTTACTGCCCTATTTGTCCTCACAACACTCCTCTTATCTTCTCTTTTTATAAAAGACTAATCAGAAACCAAGAGAGGGTGTGAGACACACCCCAGCTCCCACAGCTGGGATGGAGAACCAAATTCACTCAGTATTTTTTTAGGTTCAAGGCCATCTGTCTTTCCATTACAGAACAACCGCCGCTGGTTTCTGTTTCCATTCATCTCATCCTTCTAGCACAGTGATTCTCAACTTGGTAGCACAGAATCACCTGGGGAGCTTTAAACGCTCTGGAAAGCCTGGCTTAATTAGTCTGGGGCTCAGACATGAGTATTTTTTGGACACCCGCTTTGTGCCCCCATCATGCACCAGGAGTAAGAAGCACTGCTTACATCTTTGGGTCCTTCTGTGGGGAGGCTCCATCCACCCTAGGGCAGGGGGCAATTGCCACAGAATGTTGGGAAAACCAATGGGAGGCCCTCCTTTGAGGGAGAAAGAAGCCCACTGACCCCAGCAGTTTCTTCCCATGAGGTATGGGCTCTGCAAGTCCAGCTGAGCCCTTTGGAGACTCAGAAGGGACTCTGTCCCAGCTGAGGCATGCCACATGGATTCGCACATGCATAATCCCAGGCAGCCCCTCCAAAGCCAGGATTGTATTTCAGGCAGAAATGCAAACAACAGCTGGGCAGTAGGGCCCACCCGGCCTCTGCACTCCGATGCAGCCGGCTTCTAGGCCTGCCCCTGCCAGCTGGGCAGAGCAGCAGTGGGCACTGCGCTGACAGACTGCCTCCCACTGTGCCCCTGGGGCACAGCACAGCATGCCTTGGCCTGGCCTGGTGCACTGGGTGTGGAGCCTCCATGGCCAACAGCACCTCTTAAGTGTACCTAGCAGGAAAAGGGCCAGTCTCCGCTCTGCGGGTTGGGGGGCTCCCTTACCAGTCTAGGGGGCACTGGATGAGAAAAGTGGGAAAGGAAGACTTAAGATATGAACACAAGAGAGGAGTTCCATAGCAGGTTAGGCCTTCCAAGTCCTGAGTGTATGCAGATCATGGCAATGACACCAGCAAGCCTTCAGGGGCACTTACTGGGCGTCAGTGCCGTGCCAGGCTGTGCATGCCAGCATTGCTGCATGTCATCCTCACAACAACTCTACGTGGCAGACCCTGCTGTAGCCCCATCTTACACAGTGGCAAGCTGAGTAACATCTGAGCAAGCAATCTTTTTAAAAATATTAAGATTAATGTGAGGGTACAAGTAGGTTACAATATTTGCATTTGTTAGGTAGAGTCCCTCTTGTAGTTGTGTCCCATATCCAAGAGGTGTGCCATAGACCCTTACATTGTGCCCATTAGGTGGGAGCACACCAACCCCCACTTCCCTTGGGCCCCTCCCCACAACTTGAATTGAGTTTTTCTCTTATGGGGGCATGTATTAGATTGTCATATTAGTACTGAGTACATTGGATACTTTCCTAAGAAGAATGTGTTTCAACTCCATCCAGGTTAATACAAAAGATGTAAAGACTTCCATCTTTTTTATGGTTGAATAGTATTCCATGGTATATGTATACATATACCACAGTTTGTTAATCCATTCCTGGGTTGATGGGCATTTAGGTTGTTTCCACATCTTGGCATTTGCAAATTGAGCAAGAGCAAGCAATTTTCCTAAGATCACACAGGTGGGATTCAACTAAGACCACCTGACACCATCTCTTGTGATCTCAACTTCCTCCCTGTACACAGCCTTGGCTGGCCACTGGTACCTGGTCTCTAGGGAAGGGCCCTGCCTCATCATATCCCCCAGATACCTGGCACACCATTGGTGCTTAATCAAGACTAGAGCAGTGGTCCTCAAACTTTTTAAACAGGGGGGCAGTTCACTGTCCCTCAGACAGTTGAAGGGCTGGACTGCAGGCCCCAGGATGAGTTGGCTGCTAAGCAGGACAGGCAGCGGCGGCAAAAACACCCAGTGGGCCGGATAAATGTCCTAGGCAGTCTGCATGTGGCCTGCGGGCCGTAGTTTGAGGATGCCTGGACTAGACTATGGGTTTCTTGTTGACTCTTACCACCTCTATGGACCAGACCACAGTGCCTAGTTGGTGGAAAGCACTCAATGAATGTTTGCAAAATGAATGAGTAAAACAAATGAACCGGCAGATGGCTGAACACAGTGACTCTCCGGTTTGTGGAATCAGTATACACAAGCCAGGCAGGGGCTCACTTCTGAAATACGGGAAGAGTTGGTGCCTAAACTCCAAATGGGGGGGGCGGGACAGGAAGGAGGAGCAGGGACGTCGAGGTTTGTGGCTAGAAGATGCTAGAGAGGACAAGGAGGAGGTGCTGTGAGTGGGGAGACATCAGTTCATTTCAATCCAAGCCAAGAAAATCTGAGGCAAGATTTCAAAGCGGAGGAAAATCCACACACCCACACCCCCTGCTCCCACAACCTTCTTGGAAAATTGGCCTAACAGGCTGGGACACAGGTAAAAAAGTTAAGAAAACGCTCTCCAGGCATTAGCATGGACAGGCTGTGGCACTTCTTGGAGGCTACTCCAAAGGTTATGGGATGGATACAAAGACAGACACTGTCCTTCTGGGTCCTGCACGCCTCCCCCAGCCCATGCAGGCTCCCAGCTCGCTCCTCTGGCAGCCTCCTCTTAGGGGGTTGCCTGCCTGGGGCAGGCGGGAGCTGGGAGCAGGTATCCAGATGAGAAACCACTGGGCAGGCAGTGGATGGTGATGTCATCCCACAGAGGCTGCTGTGGATCTCCTCCCAGCCAAGACTAGAGAATTGGGGGCAGGAAAAGTCTGCCAGAGGAGGGGGCAGTGGCTTCTTGTCTTTAGATGAGAAGGACTTGGCAGCAACATGGAGAAGGGGTATCCCCCTTCTAGATAGTAGAGCCTCTCCCAGGTCGAAAGGGGACTTTACGTAAGTCCTGTTCAGGGGCAGACTCTGTGGTTTATTAGAGCCCCTTGCTGGGGGCCTGGGGGTCCCCTGGACCCCTGTCCCATCCTTACCTCACACCTGCATTCCTCCAACTACCACCTGGACGGAACCTTGGCTCCTGCCTGCCAACTTGAACTTCTAAACTAGGCTTTTGCTAAGTCAGTCTCCTGCTCTAACACCTTCTATGGCTCCTTGTTGACTGTAGAATAAAGGCCAAAGTCAAGCTCAGTCTTTCTTGCCAATCTAAGCTCCCCACATTCCACCACTCCTGACACTCTGCCCCCACCATTCCATGCAACAATCATGATTCAACACATGTGTATTGAGCACCTACTATGTGCCAACGATACTGTTCTGTGCAGGTTGTTACTTTCCAAGCATTTGCTTTAGCTGTTGGCTCCTGCCAGGAATGCCTTCCCTTTTTCTCTCTACCAATCTCAATTCTTCCCAAGAGGTCCTCTCCTCCAGGAGGCCCTCTGATCACTGCAGCCATGGTACTTGCTCCTGGACTTCCTAGTGGGCATTTCTCCCCAACCAGACCATGTGCTTTAGATAGTCACCCTGATTGAGAGCTGACGCCTCAGGACTACTGTCATAAAATAAGACAATGGACACAATGGTGACCTGAGACTCATGATGCAAAAGCTTAGAATTAGAGTCTAAGGGTCAGAGGTCCATCAGCTAACCTCTCTGAGCTTTAGCTTCCTCATCTGTAAGTAGGAACGGTATCTACACAGTATCTACCTCCTGGGGTTGTTCTAAGCATGGAACAAAGTGACTGGAGTTAAGGCCCTAGGTAAACTGCAGGCAGTAGTTAACAAAGCAAACAGAGAATGGGAGATTTGGGGAGGAGCTGGAGGTTTTGGTTCCTCTGCAGCTTCAGAACCACCAGGAAGCTCAGGGTAAGGGCTACAGGCACCAAGAAGGTGGGGCAAAGACCCTTGGCAGTGTCCCTCAACATGTCTCCCCCAGAACCCATACCAGGCAGGCAGTGGGGACTTGTTGGTTAGAGAGAGCCAGGCCAGAGCCCTATGTGCCCACTCTGGGGTAGATGCCAGGGTTAGCTGCTGATGTCCCTTATCTCAATGATCTCTCACATCAGCCCCTTACTTCTAGTTTCCTGTCTCATAGAACTCTCCAACATTCCAGATAGAGAAATCAAGGCCCAGAGAGACCTGGCAATTTGCCTGAGACTCCCACCCTGGACTCCTAGTCTGGCTGGGTTTCCCCTCGGCCCACACAGCCTCTCCTGGGGCCTCTTGCTTCAAGCAATAGAGCTCATCCTAAGAAGCCAGGCCCTGTGGTGGCCTCCGCTCCAGGCTCCAGGCTCCCTGTAACCCCCTAACCCTGGCATCTCACCAAAGTCCCTCTGGCCCCTCACAACTGGCTCCTCCCAGGCCGGACTGAGCCTGCCGGCCCCTTAGCTATACGTTTGGTGAATAAAATGTATTGCTGTGGGCCAAGTGGGCTCGGGCTCACTGGCCTGTGGAGAGGGGAAAAAGGGACAGGAGCCCAGTGATTAGCTCAGGCCCAGGCCCTCAGCACAAGGAACACTGGGAGGATGTCTGCAGGGGAGGGGGGGTCTGCACTTCCACTCTCTGCCTTCTCTTCCCCTCTGGATCCCTCCCAGGACACCCCCCTCCCATTCCCTGCTCACAGCTGTGGTGGGCAGGGTGGGGCCTTAGGTTCTCACCCCCAGAGATGCCCCACCTCTCCCACCAACCCCTGACCCTTCTGGCTTGTCCCCTAACCCCCAGGCCTGAACCTCTGCTCTCAAGTTTGGGGCTGGAAGAGGGGGGATGGGTAACACTCTCAGGAATAGAGGGGGTCCCTAAAGAGCCTTCTGGAAGTCCCATCTCTCTTCTAACCATCTCCCTCTAGGAGCTGAGAATCTTGAGGTCCTGGTTTTTCTGCCACTGTACAGTAAGACTAAAGGCTAAAGGCAAGCTTCTCACCCCTGGTCCAGCTCTTCCTGGACACAGGCCAAGGCTAAAGTCCCCGAGGACCAAGTCGGCCAGGCGGGCCAAAGCCTTAAAAGTCCCCTGCAGCCAGAGGCAGCTCCAAACTTTGGACCACTAGAGAATGGGGGCTGTTGACCCACCAGTCACAGTCACAGGACTGCCCCAGCCTTGTCCCAAATCTCCAGCTCCCCAGTGAGATCACTGGAAACCAGGCTTGGGCATCTGGGTGCTTAGCACTCTGCTCTGGTTTAAATGCCTGAAATGAGTTGAATCCTGTTTTGTTGGCCCATCTCACTGGGATGCCCAGCTGAGATAAGCTGCAGCTGATGAGATGGGAGCCCCCACCAGCACCACAGCACTGTGAATGTGCGAGGCTCCTCACAAGGTAGCATGACATCCCTCGGGGAGGTAACACGGCCACCCTGAGGCAGCACACCCAGGACGTGGCAGAGCTGGGATTCAAATCCACATACCCTGGGTCCAGAGCACACGTGCTCACATGCTGTGCTCTGTGGTTATCACCCCTCAAAGGGCTCCAAGACTGGATCTGAAAACCAAGGTTAACCAGGGAGGCAGCGGGCACAGTGACTGGAAGATGCCCAGCCTGCCAATAAAGGGCCACTACACATCACGAGAAAACATGCAGAAAGCCACTGTGGGCACCAGCTCCCACAAACACATGCCTGGAACACGCACGTTCACATGCAGGCACTCACGTGGATACCGGGTAGTACCTGTTACGTCCTTCTTGGGAGACTCAGCCCAGCTGGAGAGCCACACTTCAGAGTGCCCAAGAGCAAGCAGCAGCAGGAGAGGAGAAGCAGAGGAGAGAACCGTTAGGCAGGCAGGAGATCCGCAGCGAGTGGCTGCAGGGGCCGCATTCGGCTGGCCACGGGCGGAAGGCGGAGGAGGGAGGGGAGTGATTTCCTGGTCCTGGGCTGGCTGTTGGGTGTGGGCCTGTATGATTACAGAGGCACTGGGACACAGCGGGCTGGGACAGGGATAATGAGGTGTCTGCTGAAACGCAGGAATCCTCTGCAGCAGAGAATCCTACACAACCCCCGCATTGGAATGGTGCCCATGGGTTATCATGGCCTGCACAAGGCAGTCTGATCCCTCCTCTCTGGGCATGTGGGTGGCTGGCCCCACAGGGCCTGGAAGTTCCAGGATCCCCAAAAAGCAGCAGGCTCAGTGGCCTGGACCTGGAACCTCAAATATCAGGGTTGGAGTACCCAAGGTCAGTCTCCCTGATGTCCTGTCCAGCCTTTGCCATAGCCCCATGTAGTAAGGAAGATAAGCCCTAGCAGAATAGAAGGGAGCATCATTTTAGAGTCTCGCTGCCCAACCCCAACCCAGAAGGATGGGGACCTTTTGTGACCAGAAGAGATGAGAGCTCTATTCTAAGCTCAGACGGGAGTGTCTCATCTGGGCCTCAATTTCCCTACCTATGAAATAGGGTTAAAAGTTGTCCTCCTGCTAAAAGGGAGGACAGAAAAATCAGAGCACCGTAAAGAACACATGATTATGAGATGTGATACCATCAACACCATAAGGAGGCAGAAAGCTCCTGGTCTAATCAAAGACAAACACCATACAAAGAACACTGACATGCGGAAGGTGAAGGAGGGAGGGCGGAGGAGGGAGGGGAGTGCTCATTCATTCCCCATAGCAATCCCATCAGGTAGGTATGCATTTTCAGCCACATTTTACACGGGAGGAATCTTTCAGATAGGAGAGGCAACGGCCCCAAACCTCAATGATGGAGAAACAGAACTAGGTCTGATGCATCCCAAGACTGTTGCTTTCTCTGCTGGGATACTCACCACCTCTGGAGTGCAGCCCTGTCTACAGTGGGGACAATTACAAGACATGTTGAACTGCAAGTCTGGGAGACAAACCCTTGCACCCCCCACCCAGTGCTGGCCAAGAGAGCAGTGTGGTCAACTCACAGGCATCGGCAAACAATTACAACAGCATTTACTCTCTGCTAAAGCCTGGGTGCTGAGCACTTTACATATAGTAACTTGTATGTTACAACAAACTGGCAACGATAGGTACTATTATTTCCTCCACTTTGTAGATGAAGAAAGTGGACCAGAGAGGTTAAGCAACTTGCCCCATGTCACACAGCTAGTATAGTCTCCATCTTTGCGGGGACACTGGCCACCAAAGCTTGATGCCATTCACCATTTATTTGAAGCACCTAACTCTCTCCCTTGCTCAGCAAGCACTCCCTAGTTGCAGGC
>CAUYQV010069653.1:0-14853 GCA_963574575.1 Galagoides demidoff
ACGGCCATTCAGATACACCTGTGCACACAGCACACTCACCCATACACGGCCATACAGATAGGCCTGTGCACACAGCACACTCACCCATACACGGCCATACAGATACGCCTGTGTACACAGCACACTCACCCATACACGGCCATTCAGATAGGCCTGTGCACACAGCACACTCACCCATACACGGCCATACAGATACACCTGTGCACACAGCACACTCACCCATACACGGCCATTCAGATACACCTGTGCACACAGCACACTCACCCATACACGGCCATACAGATAGGCCTGTGCACACAGCACACTCACCCATACACGGCCATTCAGATAGGCCTGTGTACACAGCACACTCACCCATACACGGCCATACAGATACACCTGTGCACACACAGCTACACCAGGCCCCCTCCCCACACATGCGTACATATTCACACATACAGGTACACCAGACCACACATCCACATGTGTGCACACACAGCACAGTCACACACACAGCACATACACACATACACATGCACATATAAGCCACATGTGTGCACACAGTATACCCATAGGTGTGAACACACATGCACCCACTCAGATACACACACACCAAACCATACATGCACACTCATGCATCTACTTTCATGATACACACAAGTCCATTCATACACATGCATAAACACATCCACCACACGCGTGCACATGGACACATGTCGGCACACAGGCATGCACTTATGTAATGCACACAGAGGCAGCCACACACTTTCACACACAAACATGACACACCACATACCCTGCTGAGCCATGAGTAGGCAAGAAAGTGTCCATTGGTGTGTCTTCACACCTTCACTGATGGTCATCAGTGAGGCTGAGGACTGGTGTGTGGACCCAGGCATCCCACTGTTCTCCTGTCTGGCAACCCCAGACCTACTTCATCAGAGCTGGGCTATTCCTGCCTTTGTGCTGAGCAGTGGAGTGAGGGGAGGGCAAATTAACAATGGCCCTTTCCTAAGGGGAGGGATAGTTTCGTGTCAGTCTGGGTAAGATATATTTGGAACAGCATCTTTCTAAAACCAAGAGCATTTAGAATCTACAGTGATGTGCTGGTGCACTGTTCTGCTTGGTTACTTGAGTAAAAGGCCTAGAGGTGTGTAGCTTGCTGTTGGATTAACCTCAGCGGGTGCAGGGTGCTTGTGGTGAATGTGACCAGCCTGGCCTGGTGTAAAGAGTGGCTGATCCCTCATAATGTGGAAGGTACTCCTCCTGACCCAGTGTCCACATCTCTGATCGGACCAGTGGACATTCCAGCCTTTTAGCCAAATGCAAGATGATCAACGATAATGAGTCCTCTGCAGACTAAGAATGACCTCAGAAGTGCATTGAGGGCCACCCTCATCTTTGCCTAGGGAACACTTTTTTCTCCTAGTTGGTAAATTTTTTTATGTTAACTCCCACTTCCTCTGTCATGCATAAAAACAAATTTCAAAAGTAACACATAGAGGAAACACTGATTCTGAAGTGGCTTGAAACTTGCTATGCAGAAGAAAGTCATCTCATTGTCTGAAGATTCTGCTGTATTTATGGGGTGTTCTTGTGCATTTCACAGGGTTTGCTTCAGAATGTCCACTTGGTGTTCGAAAATTCAGTGGAAGATCTTCTAACCAAGAAAGGTTGTCAGCAAGGCCAGGGAGGTAAGTGTGTTTTGAACAATGTATTTCATTTCCTCCCTTGGAAGAATTTGTTTCCTGTGTGTGGTGTGTGTGTGTGTGTATGTGTGTGGTGTGTGTGTGTATGTGTGTGTGGGGTGTGTGTGCGTGTGTGTATGTGTGTGTGGTGTGTGTGGGGTGTGTGTGCGTGTGTGTGTATGTGTGGTGTGGGGGGTGTGTGTGTGTATGTGTGGTGTATGGGGTGTGTGTGTGTATGTGTGGTGTGTGTGGTGTGTGTGTGTATGTGTGGTGTGGGGGGTGTGTGTGTATGTGTGTATGTGTGTGTGTGGGGTGTGTGTATGTGTGTGTGGTGTGTATGTGTGTATGTGTGTGTGTGTGTGTGTGTGGTGTGTGTGCGTGTGTGTGGTGTGTGTGCGTGTGTGTGTGTGTGTGCGTGTGTGTGCGCATGTACACTAATGAGGATTTAAGTGAAACTGTTTGAATGAAGCACCTTTGTTGCCTATGACATGTCTATTAACTTAGTCATGTTGATGTCTGAAAAATGATAATTTGATTGAATAACTAATTTTGATTAGATTTTAATAATCTGAAAACTTTTATTATGTAAGTCAAGAAAAAATATATGGCATTTTAACATGATTTTAAATATAAGCAAGTTTTTCACTATATTAATTTCAACATAAGAAAGCCTCATAGGTATGTGTCAAAATGGATTTGTAGAAGTTTTCTTATACTATTTAGAGTTGTTGATTTCATCATCTTATGGAAATCTGTGTGACTTAAATTATTGACAGATAATCTCACACTCTCTGTTAGTTAGGATTTTGAATATAATTCTGAGTTTAATTTGCTGGCTTTTAGTTTATAATGGTCACCGTGCCAGGCTCTTAAAGTGTAGCATATTATTAAATCTTCAGCAACAGCTTACAGGGACAAAAGTCTCCACGTCCCTCATTACACAGAGACAGGAGCCTCCACGTCCCTCACTACACAGAGAGAGGCGCCCAGATGCAAGAGGGCTGTTTGCATGTTTACTCCTGTGAGCAATGACGTGGGCCACTCTGGGTCTCACAGTGCCCAGCGCGGGGCTCTCTTCTGCCCTGTGGTACTTTACATTAAGGCCACTTCATTGCAGTTCTAAATATGACAAACGCTAATTGTTCTTTTATGGATCAACTTGCAGGGATGTGTAGGATTTGACATCTGCAACATGAAATTCCTATGTGGCCCCCATCTTCAGACGTGTGTTTTAGATGTACACACATGCATGCATGTTTCCACTAATACTGCATACAAGTACTGCGTGTTGTCTCTATACAGAGAAACTATACTCTCAGTGTTCTGAATCACAGGTCTGCACCACTGTTGGGTGCGGTTCAATTAAACTAGAACTAGATGGTGGTGGCCCATTGGTCAGGTATCGTGATTAGTAGTAGGTGACACCAGCCTGCTGCGACAGTGCGGTCCACAGCCCTATGTGAGGGGGCACTTCTGGAGAGTGTGCTCACTCTTGCCCACCTGCCGCCCCAGCGGGGAGCTTCCTCAGGAATCTCTGAGCCTCCAACAGGAGTGTCTAGGCTCATGGTCACAAGTCAGTGACCCCTGCAGCTATTAAAAGCAATCATTTAAAAATTATAGGAAGCTCTTAGACCTTCTCAAAATCAGATTTACACAGGAATCTAAATCTGTTATTCAAATATGGAGTAAGTACAATCTATACATTTATATCTATTGATGATATGTATTTAATGGTCACTCATCAGTCAGCCTACTCAGAGCACTGGTTTCATGGGGGTCCAATTTGAAAGACATTGCTCACAATAATTTCAGATATGCTCCTTCCCTAGTTACGTCAAACTTAGAGAAAATTGGTCTAATTGAACAGCTAGTTCATGAATTGGTGCTTGGTTATGGCATGGACTTTTTTTCTTAAATTCTTTTTAAACACTTCAAGATATTAGGGGGTGTATGTGTTGTGTTTACATGCTTCATTTTTTGCACAAATTGAGTCAAGGTTATAAGCGTGCCCCCCCACCCAGTGTGCACTGTACCCAATAGGTGTGAATTTACAGATTCCCTCCTGCCCCCCAGCTGATTGACCAATTCCAGCCCGGTATTGACTACATGTGTCTGTTTCCCCATCTCTGTGATGTTTCACTCGGAAAGTGGTTCTCAACCTTCCTAATGCCGCGGCCCTTTAATACAGTTCCTGTGGGTCTCGGCCCACAGGTTGAGAACCGCTGACTTAGAAGCGTGTTCTCCACTTCCATCCAGATTGCATTTTCTTTATAGCTGAGTGGTACTTCCTAGTGGGCAAAGACCATGTTTACTGTGTGTTAGAAATAAGAGCAGCCTGGTGAAGGCACTGGGCATTATTGCTTCACTAGAGAATATTGGCAGAAACCTGGGGGATGTGGGCTGCTGGGAAGGTTATACTGTAAGGTCAAAAGAGACTCAGGGCAGAAGCAGAGGTGAACCAACATCTGAGCTAGTTTTTGCTTAAGTACTAAAGGAGTAAAAAGTAAGTATACTGGATAAGTTAAAGATTGTTTTTAAATGAATGAAAGTGAATACACAGAGTAAAATCCACTTAGAATCTATTTAAGCTGATCTCTCCCCCACCTCTGCCCCTCTCCTCCCTCTCTCTCTCCCTCCCTCCCTCCCTCCCTCCTTCCTCTCTCCCTCCCTCCTTCCTCCCTCCCTCCCTCCCTCCCTCTCTCCCTCCCTATATACATACATATATATTTGTACAGCAGTTGATGTTTACATGGCTGCACATGGTTAGAGGCATAATGAATTTGAGCTTAGTGCAAATTGCAACATGGCTTATAAACAAGCAATAAAAGCTCAGTAATGGAATGTCTGACAGAGCTATAAGATTTACAAGTAATAATTCAGCAGCAGTGGAATGTCTGAAAAGAAACAGAGCATTTTAAACATGTGATAATCACCCTGCAGAGGAAGTTAGAGCGGGTTGTGAATGAACCTGATGAGCCTGAGCCCTCCGCCTGGCTGTGCCCACATCAGCCTGCTGAGCTGAGGAGGACTCCATTTCTGGACATGCCAAGATCAATTTGTAAATTAGACGTCCTACCCACACACTTCTCTCCAGCTAGGGCTGTAGGTGGCCTGTGCAATGTCTGGGTTCATGAGAGGCAGGGTCCCCAGCGGCCCCAGGATTACCGGCTGGTGGGCGCCTACCCCACCCTTCAGGAAGGGCGCTGGGCCTGCGGAGATTCAGGCTAAGGCAGGGGAGGAGGGGGAGTCTTGAGGACATCCCCCGTCGGAGCAGAAGGGTGACTGAACAAGGAGGAAGGGTGTTTAGGAACCAAACCAGGGATCAGTGAGGAGCTAAAAAGATGAAGATGTGTTTTTGGAGAAAGGTATTTAGGATGGGGCGTGACCCAGACCCATGCTTATAACAGTGCATAGCCCTCAACTCCAGCCATTCCTGTCCCAGCGCCAGACCTCTGCTCTGCTCCTGTTTGAAAACCCCGGTCTTAACCAGTCCTGCATAATTTGACACGAGGCTACGCAGGAACCAGTGCAGAGAGCTCCTCGCCTGGGCACGGGGTCCGGCTCCAGGTGGGGTTGGCGTGGCCTGCATCTCACTTCCTGCTGTGCTCCCCCCAGCGGAGGTCAACGCCATCAGTGAGAACACAGAGACGCTTCACCTGAGCCCTCATGTCCGGACCGAGTACGTGGGCCCGAGCGCCGAGCAGCGGCCTCCGGTGTGTGAGCACTCCTGTGAGGAGCTGGAGAACATGATCAACGAGCTCTCCGGGCTCCACGTCATCGTGAACCAGCTCAACGAGAACCTGAAAAGAGTGGTGGGTGCCTGGCGGCAGAACTGGCTGAGGAGGGGCGCCCTCCCGCTGCCAGGGCTTTGGGTGGCCAGATGGGCAGTGGGTTCCATTTAAAAAGTCACTGCTCATGGTGGGTGGGGGGCTGTGCCACACTCCTCAGGATGCTACGGGGGAAGTATGGGCCTTGGATGTACAGTCTTCAAAATAAGATGAATTTTGAGAAAGTCATCTCAAAAAACACACACGTGCATGCGTCCGCGCGCTCACACAGGAACAACTTTTAACTAGAGGACTGGATATGGAAGGGGCAGTCTGGATGGGAAGTGGTTCTGAGGCTGACATGAGGCAAACCTGTGTGCACCTGCACGGTGTGTCCCAGGAGAGAAAAAAGTGCCCAAGTTGATTAAAGCAGGAAATAGGACTTGCAGGTAATGGGGTCCTCTCGGTCCTGTTGTCCTGCCTTATGCAATGCCTGATCCAGGGGCGGTGGGGTGACTATGACTTGTGCCCAGAAGACACGAGGTGGGTGAGGAGGGGAGAAGCATGGCCGGGAGGGTGGATGGCGCCTGGGGGAAAGGGCTCCGATTCGGTCTTCTCCTGTCCTTGGGGCTATTGTGGGGAGTGGCTCCCAGCAGGGGAGCTGAGAAGTTGCACCAGGACCTCATTATTGCCCCGAGTCCTGCCTTCCATCTCCCCATGGAAGGAGCCCTGGGGGTTATTCTGCTTCTGGCCCAGATATGTCAGAATCAGCATGAGTTCTGTTTCTTTGGGACCAGATGGAGTGGGCATCACAGAAGCAGAGGCTCAGGCCATGGGGAAGGTTACAGCACAGCTTCTAGAACTTTCCACCAGGGCTTTGGCATTGAGGCAGTTCAGGAAGCAGAAGCTATGGCAGCTCCCCCATCTACCTGCCCACAGACATCCATGGGGGGAGGGGCTGGCATTGTCTGAGGGAGGAATTATGGGGACTCGGGTAGTTGCTAGAGCTCTGCAGTGGGCGGTCCCCCCAGGAAAAGTCTCCTTGCACTCTGAGTGTGTCTGTGATGCTCCCCTGACAGAGGTTCCCCCCAGGAGAAGTCTCCTCGCACTCCGAGTGTGTCTGTGGTGCTCCCCGAGGGATGTTCCCCCCAGGAGAAGTCTCTTCCCACTCCAAGTGTGTCTGTGGTGCTCCCCTGAGAGAGTTTCCCCCCAGGAGAAGTCTCTTCCCACTCCGAGTGTGTCTGTGGTGCTCTCCGGAGGGATGTTCCCCCCAGGAGAAGTCTCCTCGCACTCCGAGTGTGTCTGTGGTGCTCCCCTGGGCATGTGCTGTGTGGGCTGTTAACCCTGGTGTGATGGGAGACATCTAGCACCCCCTTCTAGGGAGTGGTCCCCTGGAGACAGCTGTGGGCACAAGGCCTGGCAGGTTCTCACCTTCAGATTAGAAAGAGCTCCTAGGACCAGGCTACTAAACTTGATTGGGGGTTGAGGTGATTTGTGAACTCCCTGAAACTGCACAGGTGAGAATGGGTTTGTCTCTGTGCATTTTGTCCACGCCATCCAGCAGGTCTTCACAGGCTCTGAGCCTCCCCTCGGGGGGAAGGAGCACCGTGACTAAGTCTCAAGGAGACTGCTTAGAATGAGGAAGACTTGGTGCATTTTCATTTATTTGATTTTTTTAAAACTTTGCATCTTCTTCTCTAGTCTCTAACCCCAGGATAGCGAGAATTCTCCCTGGCAGTTTCCCAGCTAGTGCAGTGTGAGATCAGCCGTTGTCATGTTTGTGAGGGAAGGGAGGGGTGCCTGCACCTGTGAGTCGACGTCAGTTTTAGCCTCAGTGGGTTGCTGCCCCTCAGGTCAGCTCTGCCACCTGCACGCCCGGCCAGGCATGTGAGAATGCCTAGGTGGGCAGCAGTCAGGGGTGCAGACCTGCACGAGGGGGGGGTCTCACCTTGGTGAGGCTCCGCCATCTTTGAGCAGGAGCCCTTCAACCAAGAAGGAGCTTTTTCGCCCGCAGGCATGATGGCTGAGTGTGACATGTCCTTGTTTGTACTGATGTGTTTGTCTCGATTTTCCAGTCGAATGATAACCAGTTTCTCTGGGAGCTCGTCGGTGGCCCTCCTAAGACGAGGAACGTGTCCACTTGCTGGCAGGATGGCCGGTTCTTTGCAGAAAATGAGACCTGGGTGGTGGACAGCTGCACCACGTGTACCTGCAAGGTGAGACCCCGGGAATTCTGCACACTCGGGCCAGGGAAGAGCTGAGCATCATGGCGCCGCCCTGTAGGGATGTGTAAAGATGTGCTCAGACAAGTGAGGAGAGCAGAGTGAGAGCGGGGGAGGGCTGGTGAATATAAACATGGCGCCACCCCACTTCTTTGTACGTAGAGAAAGTAGAACTCAGAGGGCTGAGGACTGGCCAGTGCCTCCAGGTGGTTAGAGACAGAGCGGGAGTGGAGAAGCCAGACATGGCCCTTTTGTCTTTAATTCCGTCTGGTTCTGGTTGCATCTGAGGGCTCGGCAGAATCATTTGGGGAAGGGAAAGTCACTATCGAAAGCTGCATGGACAGACAATTCAGTGTCTTCTCCTCACTTAGTCCTTCTGTGGCCACAAGGTATGGGTGGCTTCTGTGGTTCTCACTGCCCAGTGGAGGGAGAAGGGGACAAGATAGAGTCAGGGGCCGGCTTGGGGCCTGTTCATATCAGGCTCTGGCTTTAGTGAGAGGAAAAGGTGCCTTTGCTGTCATGTCCCCGATGTCCATCTGTGGGACAATCCTCTCCGTGGCAGCCCTTGAGCTGAGGTCTGTTGCTTGCAGTGAAGCTCTCTGAATGCCTCTCTTTGGTTATAGAAATTTAAAACCATCTGCCACCAAATCACTTGCCCTCCAGCGACCTGTGCCAACCCTTCCTTCGTGGACGGTGAATGCTGCCCATCCTGCTTCCACTGTGAGTACTGCCAGCGGACACAGGTCTCTGGCTGGGGGCCTTTCCTTCCTATCTCTTGTTCCACTGACCAGTGACCAGAATGGCCATTGAAAGTCCTAGAAATTCAGGGGTCAGAGGGCCCCATCCTGCTGTGTCTCTCTCTTAGAGAGTAGGTCCAAGGACCAGGCCCAGAGGGAAAGAGCCTGACTTTCCCACCCAGGAATAGCCCCTGGCCTCAATGCCAACCCCATGTCAGGGCACACATAACTTAGACTGTGACTGTGGTTATCACATCTGCAGAGTGACAGTGATGGAAAGTAGCCAAGAGCCCCAGGCCCCTACCTGGGGAGTCCCTAGGTATCAGAAATACACTCCACGGGGCAGAAACTGGTTTGGGGAGGAATGACACACAGGCCACCAGCACATGCAGAGGCTCCTGCACTGTGAAGCTGGGCCCAGGCTGGGGCCCTGGCTGTGCTCCCAACTCTAAGTGGCCCCTGGTGCCAAGGCTGCTGACGGGGCATTCAGGCGCCACTGAGGTCTCTGTGGCACTAACTGCACGGTCTAGTCCCTGAGTAAGCCAGGCACTGTCACAAACATTCCAGATGTCCCCTGGCCCAGGGACTTGAGTATCATCCTCGGATGCCAACCCCTGTCCTGGGACAGAAAATGGGTTTACAGATAAGCGTGGGCATTGCTGCCCTGTGCTTTTGAACAAAATGTGATTTTTTTCTGAGTTTCAGATACATTATATGTAGAAAAATTCCCCAAACACAAGGTTCGTCTGATGATTCAATCAGCAGCCTGATGCGTGTGATGGTGCCGGGTGGTTATTCCCGAGGTGGGGTTGCTCCTTGCACAACATAAACACAGAGGAGAGCGCCTGGGAGCCGCCGCGGCCCCGGAGGCGGCCTGAGTGCTGTTTCTCCTGCTCCTGGGCATCATCTCGCCACCCACAGGGTGTTTTCCGCTGTCCCCAGAGGTCTCCACTCTCTCATCTTCTATAACTCTCAAACAGGTTAAAATGTAATTAAATCAAATCTCAGTAGCTTCAGTGAGACCTGCTGTAGACAGGGCCCTGCTCTCTTTTCTGAGCTGGGGTAAATGTCTGCCATACGCTCTTCTGGACACGTGGGTGAAACTGTCCTCCACACCCAGATGGATGCTGCCGTTGCTCTCACTCTTCCATGGGGCATCTGAGCACCACTCAGGTGACAGACTTTTGGCACCAACAGTTGGGGTGCGGCAGGCCTGGGGTCCTTCTGACTATGGGGCTGGCTCCCTGCTGTCAGCGAGCAGGGCCTGAGGGCACCACGTTTCCTTCTGGGCAGCATCGGACAGTGAGGAGGGCTGGTCTCCGTGGGCAGAGTGGACCGAGTGCTCTGTGACGTGTGGCTCCGGGACCCAGCAGAGAGGCCGCTCTTGTGACGTCACCAGCAACACCTGCTTGGGGCCGTCCATCCAGACGCGGGCTTGTAGCCTGGGCAAATGTGACACCCGCAGTGAGTGCCTCCCACCCATGGGGTGGGGTTGGGCTCTCTCAGCCTTTGGGGATGTTTTGGGGACAGTGCTGATTGGGGGTCCTCTGTAGCTGTGAGACCCTGCTTAGTGAAGAAGGAAATGCCAGTAGGCTCAGCCCCTCTGGGGTGCGGCCTGCAACTCCAACCTCCCTGTGCTGTCCTTGTGTCAGTCCGGCAGGACGGCGGCTGGAGCCACTGGTCACCCTGGTCTTCCTGCTCTGTGACCTGTGGGGTCGGCAACATCACGCGCATCCGTCTCTGCAACTCCCCTGTGCCCCAGATGGGGGGCAAGAACTGCAAAGGGAGTGGCCGGGAGACCAAGCCCTGCCAGGGAGTCCCGTGCCCAAGTAAGTGGCAGGACCCTGGGGCGGGGAGTGTGCTGGATGCTCAGGGGAAGTAACTACCGTGAGAATGGGGTCCTGGTGCCAGGCCTATCCTGCCCAGCCCAGCCCAGCCCAACCTACCTGCCCGTTCCCAGGTCCCGGCCTGGCGGCAGAAGGGGCCACCCTGGTCCTGCTCTTTCCTGGAACCACTGCTTGATTAAAGCTGCTCACCTGCGCTCAGCACTGACCTTGTTCACGCAGTCCCTATTCCCTGCGTGTCCCGCATACCGTCCTACCTCCATCAGAGGGACACTAGGCAGAGCTGCAGCGCCATCTCGGGTCAGGGGCCTGAGGCCAGCAGGTGCCCGTGTCCTACAGCAGAAGTGGGCACAAGGCCCCAGAAAATTACTGGGGAGACCGTGTGTGACATGCGCTGACACAGAACAGAAGAAACATGGGGCTGCTACCACTGCCGAGTTGTTCCCACAATTTGTGCAAATCTTTGATGCAATTCAGTTTCACACGATGCTCAGAGTTGGAACCCTCCCCCTGGCATGGGCCATCTGGGAAAGAGTTGTGAGCTTAGGTAGAAAAGTTTCCTATGAGGTTAAAATGCAGCCACACCTGCCCCCGTCCGGTGGCTTGAGGGCCTTGGCGCCATCACACTCTGGCCATAGCTCAGTCTCTGTAGAAGGAGGCCAAGTTCTGCCCCGTAGGCAGCACAGCACTGCTGTTCCTGTCTCGGAGATCGCGTTTCCGGCCTGCGTGCCCCTCCCCTGAGCCCCCCGCTTGGCTCTCCCTGCAGTCGACGGCCGCTGGAGCCCCTGGTCCCCGTGGTCGGCCTGCACCGTCACCTGCGCTGGTGGGATCCGGGAGCGCACGAGGGTCTGCAACAGCCCCGAGCCGCAGCACGGGGGCAAGGCCTGCGTGGGGGACGTGACCGAGCACCAGATGTGCAACAAGAGGAGCTGCCCAGTCGGTGGGTCTGCGGGACGCTGCCTGGGGCGGGTCTGGGAAGACACTGGGCTTTATTCTAATGAAAGGCACATGGGGAACCAGGGAGCCATCACATGTAAAGATAGTGCTTTAACATCTGGGTTCCTATTCTTGGTATTTTTATGTAAAAAGAGAAGGGGGCATCTGGGTGCCGTAGCTCAGTGTTGATGTGCCAGCCACATGCTCTGGGGCTGGGCCTGCTAAACAAACAAACAAAAAAATAGCCCCATTGTGGCCGACGCCTACAGTCCCAGCCACTGGGGAGGCTGAGCGGAGAGAATTGCTTAAACCCGAGAGTTGGAGGTTGCTATGAGCTGTGATACCACGGTACTCTACTGAGGGTGGCAAAGTGAGACTGTCTCAATTAAAAAAAAAAAAAAGAAAGAAAGAAAAAGAAGGGGGCAGTGTGGTCAGGGACCTAAGTATTGGCAGGAGCTGCACACGCTCTCCTTGCCCAGGGCTTTCTGCCCACGGACGGCACGTCTTGGCAGTGATGTTTCAGTGACCACCTGGGACTGCCCACGTGGGCATCACCAGAATGTCCCTAGCCACCCCGTAACACCCAAGCAGCAGTGTTTAACAGGAAAAGAGGTGGTGTGTGCTGAGCTGGGCAGCAGCTGGGCATGGCAGGGCTCACTGTCCACTCCTCTCCAGACGGGTGTCTGTCCAACCCCTGCTTTCCCGGAGCCCAGTGCAGCAGCTTCCCTGATGGTTCGTGGTCCTGTGGCTCCTGCCCAGTGGGCTTTCTGGGCAACGGCACCCACTGTGAGGATCTGGATGAGGTGGGTGATCCCTCCCCCTGGACGCTGGGGCCAGTGGAGGTGGGCATGGTGCTCACGTCTCTGTGTCCTTGTAGTGTGCCTTGGTCCCTGACGTCTGCTTCCCCAGTGGCAAGGGTCCACGCTGCATCAACACCCAGCCAGGCTTCCACTGCCTGCCCTGCCCTCCACGCTACCGAGGGAGCCAGCCCAGCGGGGTCGGCCTGGAGGCCGCCAGCACAGACAAGCAAGTAAGCAGAGTCCTTCCTGTGTGTTGTTAAAGGCTCAGGAAGGGCTGGGTCAGTCCAGAAAAGTAGAAACAGGTGAGGGGAGGAAGGGGGTCACCTCAGGGAAGCCAGGACCCTACAGCCCATCTGGTTCCATGCAGAGAACCTAGGAGCGTCAGGGCCTGGGTGCTGTATGTGTCACTGTTGTCCCCTGGTCAGCAGATGGGCTATAGATGACAACACTGCTCACAGGTCAGGCCTGGGAGCCACACCCACTGGGAGCTTGCTGGCCACCGTCCTGCACGTGTCCCTAGGACAATGCCTGGCCAGGCGTGCTCCCTGCCTATCAGTGACCCCTCTCCCCACAGGTGTGTGAGCCTGAGAACCCTTGTAAGGACAAGACACACAGCTGCCACAGGCATGCAGAGTGCGTTTACCTGGGTCACTTCAGTGAGCCCATGTACAAGTGTGAGTGTCAGACAGGCTACGCTGGTGATGGGCTCATCTGTGGAGAGGACTCGGACCTGGACGGCTGGCCCAACTTCAACCTGGTCTGTGCCACCAATGCCACCTACCACTGTGTCAAGGTGAGGGGCTTGGCAGCTACATGTGGGCTATGTGACTCCAGGTCTAGTGTCAAGGTGAGGGGCATGGAGGCCGTATGTGGGTGGTATGATCTCCTGGCCCAGTGTCAAGGTGAAGGGCATGGGGGCTGTGTGTGGGTGGTGTGACCTTAGGCCCAGTGTCAAGGTGAGGGGTGTGGCTGCTGCACATGGACAGTGTGACTTCTAGTTCCAGCTCTGTCCCCCTCAATACCCTCCCCTTCTAGGGGTTGCTCAGTAGCAGCCCTGCTTTCGCCTGTGGGCCATGATAGCTGATGTCTGTCTAGGGCACATATCAGGATACCCAGTGCTGTGCAGGGAGGTGGGACATGGGTTCCAGGATGTGGTGTGGCCTCACTGTCCTCGCCACTTAGAAAGTTCTAGTAGACATCTTTCTTTACAAAGATGCGAGGTGCTGAGCCATAGGGGAGTGATTAGCCAGCTGGGAGGATGAGCCTTCTGGGGCCGCGACAGGTGCACTATGCCCTGTGCTGTGGGACAGGGCCAAGCTCCCTCCAGAGCTGCTGCTGGATCCAGGTGTCCTGGGGTGGGGCTGTGTCACTGCAGCCTCTGCCTCCACTGTCCTCTCTCTCACAGGGAGGCCTGGTGGCATTTCAGGTTCACTGGATAACCTAGGATGAGTCCCCCCCTTTCACGACCCTTCATTTGGCTGCATCTTTTGCCACAGACAGTGAAAGTCACAGGCTCCAGGGATTGGGAGGTGGGCGTGTGTCTTGGGGACTGCAGTTCCCAGAACAGTCTATTGCCGTTTTCTTCTCACTTAATGTCAGAAGTGTAAGTGCTACAAACTTATAGAGAAATAATTCAGAAGTATAAATATATCCATTTATTTAATACTTAATCTTTGTGAATTTTGGGTATCAGTGTTTTGATTTTAATTTTTCTGTCAGTCACTCTTGATTAAAAATGGCAAATAGTGGCTGAAATGAGAGTGGAAAGTGCTTGAGAGAGACGCGTGGACCCCACCCGTGTCCCCCCCAGGTCCTGGTGCAGCCAAGTCCCTGTCACTGTGAGGCTGTCCTGTCAGTTTTTTAGTTTTGTGAAATTGCAGGTAGGAATTTAATAACTGTCACATTCTAATTCTATGTTCACGTGGGTAGCACCAGAGGACAAAAGGATTTAGAGTGAGACTTGGTTGCCCCACGCCTGTCTATTTACTGGCCAGTGCACAGGTGCAGGGTCATCCCTCGGCCGGGCAGCCCCTGGGGTCTGTGTCCCTCACAGAAGCCAAGTGCCTCCTCTACCAACTCACTGCACAGGCCTGAACTAGCGGATATGGTCCACTCCTGAGCTGTAGTTTCTGAACAGATCACACACTCCTTCACCGGACGTCTAGCTTGAAGGTTTTCGGCTCATGAGAGTCAAGAGTTCACAGGTTTTGCCTGTGTGATCTGTGGCTGGTGTCTGCAGGAGCAGGGGACGCTGGCCCCATGTCCTACCCTGCATCTCTCAGAGCGGGGGACACTGGCCCCATGTCCTGCTATGCATCTTGTGGAGTGGGGGACACTGGCCCCATGTCCTGCACTGTATCTCTCAGAGCAGGGGACTCTGGTCCCATGTCCTGCTGGGCATCTTGTAGAGTGGGGGACACTGGCCCCACGTCCTGCTGGGCATCTTGTGGAGTGGGGGACTCTGGTCCCATGTTCTGCCCTGCATCTCTCAGAGTGGGGGACGCTGGCCCCATGTCCTGCTGTGCACCTTGTGGAGTGGGGGACACTGGCCCCAGGTCCTGCCCTGCATCTCTCAGAGTGGGGGACGCTGGCCCCATGTCCTGCTGGGCATCTTGTGGAGTGGGGGACTCTGGCCCCATGTCCTGCCCTGTATCTCTCGGAGTGGGGGACACCGGCCCCAGGTCCTGCCCTGCATCTCTCAGAGTGGGGGACACTGGCCCCAGGTCCTACCCTGCATCTCTCAGAGTGGGGGATACTGGCCCTGTGTCCTGCTGGGCATCTTGTTGAGTGGGGGACACTGGCCCCAGGTCCTGCGCGGCATCTCGCAGAGTGGGGGAAACTGGCCCCAGCTCCTGCCCTGCATCTCTCAGAGTGGGGGAA